>JAKJHU010000158.1:0-86392 GCA_022316685.1 Progne subis subis | reverse complement strand
CCCATCCGCTGCCACATGCATTATCATTTTTCTTCCCTTGCAGAAGTGTCACCAGAAATCCTGCAAAATCCTGGCCTGTGTCAGGGCAGGCTGGAGCTGTGTGCTCCCTCACACAGCCCCCGCTCCCCCTCAGTCCCACCTCCAGCTGCCAGGGAAGTGAATGAAACCTAACGAGATCCGTGTGGAGAGGCAGGGACACAACCAGGGAGGTAAAGAAGATAAAGGACAGAGAGGGGGCAAAATCCAGGGGCGGTGTGTGTGTGTGTGTGTGTGTGTGTGTGTGTGTGCTTTTCCCTCCCCTGCCAAACGGAGCAGTCGGATCTTTGCATCACCGGTGCGTGAGTGTGGATGTGGAATTGAGGCTGCACATCCCAGCCCTGTCATTACTGGGGCTCGTTCTGCCTGCGACACCCGAGGCTCCTCCCAACAGACACCACAGAGCAAAACCCCAGCTGCTCTTACTGGAAGCGATGCAGGGAAGCCAAACCCTGCCCAGCGCCCGGCTCCCAGCAGGGAACATTTCACTGGTGACAGAGGGAGCGGCAGGACAGGCTCAAAGCCAAGCCCTGCTGCCCTTCTGGCTCGCGGGGAACCAAGCCTGGCTCCTGCCAGCTCCTGCTCTTCCCCTCCAGCCCCTGCAGCACCGACCACCACGGGGTCAGCCCTGGGGCAGCAGCAGCAGCTTTGAAGCATCTCCCATCCCCACCGGCTCTGCTCTGCTCTCCTTTCATCTGCCTGCCTGCTTCCTGCCTTCCAGGCAGAGAACTTGGGAAGCTGAGCCTGGAAACTCAGCCCAGCTTCCCCCAGAGCCGCTGACCAGAGCAGCAGCAGCAGCAGCAGGAGGAGGAGGAGGGACACGGCCCCTGCCAGCTGGAACGGCCCTGCCACGGCGCTGGGAGAGGCGTGAGCTCGGCAGGGAGGGACAGATGGATCTCCACAGTCGGCTGGAAGCGCTCCAGGAGAAAAGCCTCTCCCCACGCGCCTTCCCCGAGGCGCACAGCTTTTGGGAAGCCAAGGCCAGCCCGGCAGACGCCACGAGGCTGCAGGCAGCGGCAGCCAGGCAGGAACCCGACAGCATCAATCCTCTGCACGGTTCCAGGCTGGCCCGGGGCTGCCTTTGGAAGCTGCGGGGCCGTCAGCAGCTCCTCGTTCCAGCCCAGCATCGGCTCCCACAGCTGCCGGCTCCCAGCTCAGGGCTGCCAGAAGCGGGGAGCAGGGACAGGGACAGGCACAGGAGCTGCTCTGCTGCTCACTCAGGGGCTGCCAGCTCCTGGCCCCCTGTGCCAGCCCGCGGGACACGGCCAAGAGCCGTGCGCCTGGCAGATGCCAGCCCCTGGCAGGGACACTGGAGCTCTGTGTGATCAACAGCGTGTGGGGCACGGCAGAGCTCCCCCAAAGTGTCTGTGGGGCACAGCAGAGCTCCCCCAGCAGCCAGGCCCATCCCAAGGTGTGCAGGGGCTCGTGGCACGCACCAGGACAAGCAGAGGTCAGTGTCCCACAGAGGATGTGACAGCAGCCACTCCTGAGCCAGAAACAGAGGGCTGGGAATGAGGGAACACATCCCAACACTTCCACACTGAGCTGTGCTGCCTGCAGCTCCAGGAGATGGAGCCTGAGAAGGGAGGGAAGAGTAGGGGAGGAAAGATGGGAAAGAATGGGGAAGGGAGGACTGGGGAAGGGAGGACTGGGGAAGGGAGGACTGGGGAAGGGAGGACTGGGGAAGGGAGGATTGGGGAAGGGAGGATTGGGAGGGAAGATTGCCATCTTGTGGAGAGCACCTCGGGGAGGCTGAGGACAAGGAAAAGCTGGTGCTCAGAGCACAGGTTCTGCTCCAAGACCCCACAGCAGCCGGGACAGCTCTGAATCCCCAAGAACCCACCTGAGCTCACCATCCCAGAGCAGATCTGCAGCTCTGCTCCACTCTGGCTCCCTACAGATGGCAAACTCCAGAGCTACCTTCCCTTACCTCCATCCTAATGAGCTGTGATGCCTCTGCTCCTCCCCAACAATTCCCCAAAACACAAATAAAAATTAAAATTCAGCCAAGGTAAATGGCTCTCCCCTCATTCTGAGGAGTTCCCTGTTAGCTTGCATGACTTTATCCCGCTCTGTGCACATTCCTGGTGTGTCTGCCCCCTTACCTGTATGACAGTGGGGAGAACCAGCTCTGGGAAGCCAATGCTGTGGGCTTGGCCATGGAGATACTCCAGAATCAGGTCATAGAGCTGGTCAATGAGTCCATCCTGAGCAGGAGAAACACAAATCAAGGGACTGGGTACGACCTAAACCCTAAAGATCTCCTACAACCCAAACCCTACAGATCTATAGCACCCAAACCCTGCGGATTTCCCAGACTGGGAAAGGTCCCAGCCTTTGGGGACAGTGCCACGGAGTACAGGCCCTGTCCCAGGGCACTGCTGGAGGCCCAGCCTCCCCTTACCCTGAAGGCCTTTTCCTGCAGGTTGGCATTGGAGAGCTTCAGGATCACGGCAAAATTGATGGGTTTGGAACTCATCCGTCCTGGCTTCTTGTTGAAATCCACTTGCTGGAAAACCTGGAAGAGGAAAAAAAATAAAACAAATGTAAAGGTGATCATAGCACAAAACAAGCACCAAACAGCTCAGCCAAGAGCATGCAGGTGGTGGGAGAGCCAAGAAAACAATCCAAAAACCCCAAATGCTGATCACTGCCCCACAGCTTTCCTAAATATCACAGCCAGGGACAGGGGAGGGAGAAAACTCCAAGCACACCTGAGGCTGCGGAGCCCTGGGTGTGGAAGGGGCTGTGGTGTGAGGGGGAAACCAGCACAATCAAGAGCACAAGGAACTGAGGTTTGTTCTCTTTGTCACGGTCAGAGGTCGTACCCCAAAGCTGGAGCGGGTTTTGGAGCTGTCCCTGAAGGCAGGAAGAGTCCCAAAGCAAGGCTCACACCAAATCCACTCTTGTCACTGCAATCCCTGTCCCAGGGAGACCTGCTCAAACCACTGGGTACGAGACAGAGCCCCTGAGACCCCACAGAGGATCCATGTGGCACCCAAGGGAGGCTTCAATCCCATTTGAACAAAAAGGAAAAGGCACCCCAGGGCGAGATCTGCACACCTGATGGTACCCACGGAGGGGTGAGGAGCACGTCCTGCTCAGCCACTCTCTGCAGCAGCCCCAGCTCCTCCCTCCCAGTGCCCAAACATCCCCAGCTCGCCCTCCTGAGTAGGAAATAATTCCTCTTCCCTGTGTGCAGCAGCAGCAGCAGCGCATCCATCAGCAGCCCGCGGATGCAGCGCAGGGGAGCAGCAGGGAGGAGCTGCTCAGGTCACAGCAGTGCCCTCCAGGCCACAGAAGCAGGAGGCTGCTATTGATTCCTGACATTTTATTTGTCAATCCAGGTTATTTGGAATGGAGGGACGAGCGCGGGGGCTTGTGCAAACAAAGAGCCCTTGCCCGGGGAATCGATGCCTGCAAACCTCGTTACACACCGTGATTTCTCTGGCCCAAACAGAGCTATTGATCCCCCAGGGCAGACACATTAAAGGCACTGGGGGCTCCCCGGGATCCTCCCACGCCTCCAGGCAGGCAGGGAAGCACAGCCAGAGGCTCTGGAGCTGGCCCAGGAGGCGGCAGGGACTTCGGGAAGGGGAGGGAGCGTGGTTCCCATCCCGAGGGCTGACAGCCAGGCTGAGGCACTGATGTCTAGGAATTCCTTGGGGCAGGCCAGGAAGGGGATGGTGAGGGACCAGAGGGCCACAAAACATCCTGAGCCAGCGATGTGGCCCAAAGGAAAACCACTGGCAGACAGAGGGAAGGGCAGGGCAGGGCAGGCAGGAAGCAGAGGGATTTTTTGGCTCTCCCAAGTTCCCAGTTTCCACGCGGGGAGCGGGAAGGGAGCTGGGATCCACAGCTGCCACTGCAAACAGCTCTGCATCACAGCACATCACCGCAGCCAGCCCTCGCTCCCCAAGGCATGTGGGGAATTCCTGTGCCTCTGGCAACGCACCAACGCTCGGTCTGGGTCTCCTGAAGCAGCAGCAGCCACGGGGCTGAACAGAGCTTCAGCCACTCCTTCCAGCACAGAGCCCTCCCCAAAACCTGCCCAGAGCAGGGTCACAAACTCCACAGCTGCTCCTGCCCTGCACTGGGATTCAGCTGGAACAGAGCAGGTTCTCCCACTCCTCATCACGAGCACGCCCTGCCCTGGGATCTTCATTCCCTTCTCCAGCCCCAAACGGGGCCCTGTTTGTTCCAACACCATCCTCAGCACGCCCAGGATGGTTTGGGGCAGGGCCTTCACAGGGATTTAGGTCCAGGGCAAGGTGGAGCATGGCATCAGTGTCTAAGGACAAGTGGCTGCTGGGTTTGGAGCTGTCAGACGCAGGTTTAGGGTTGAAGGACTGTGGCTGGGCACCAGGAGGCATCATGGACAGGTCACTTCCCACACCTGGAACAGAGCTGGGGAGGGGGCACAGGGGCAGAGATGGAGACCAACGCCTGAGGATAATCAGGGGATGGGTGGGAACACCTCAGGGTGAGAGGGGAATACCTGAGGGTGATCAGGGCTGAGTGGGAACACCTGAGGGTGATCAACGTAACAATGGGGGTAATCAGGGCTGAGTGAATACACCTGAGGGTGATCAAGGAGAACAATGGGGGGTGATCAAGGAGAACAATGGAGGTGATCAAGGAGAACAATGGAGGTGATCAAGGCTGAGTGGGAACACCTGAGAGTGATCAAGGAGAACAATGGAGGGTGATCAAGGAGAACAATGGGGGTGATCAGGGCTGAGTGAAAACACCTGGGAGTGATCAAGGTAACAAAGGAGGGTGATCAAGGAGAACAATGGGGGTAATCAGGGCTGAGTGAATACACCTGAGGGTGATCAAGGAGAACAATGGAGGTGATCAAGGCTGAGTGGGAACACCTGAGAGTGATCAAGGAGAACAATGGAGGGTGATCAAGGAGAACAATGGAGGGTGATCAAGGAGAACAATGGAGGTGATCAAGGCTGAGTGGGAACACCTGAGAGTGATCAGAGTGGGAACACCTCAGGGTGATCACATGAGGGAGCTCAGGTGCTTCTGGAACACCTGGCTGGGCCCTGACACCACGAGGCATCAGGGCCAGAATGCCAAGATGGGGGAAAGCTCTGAGTTTTCTCTCTTATAGCACTAAAAACCAAAAAGAATCCTCCATGAATGCCACGACCCCTCTGGGACGCCTCCATCCCAAAACCTGGCTGGCAGGGTTTCAGACACGCAGGAGCAAGAGGAAGGAAGCAGGGGAATGGCAAAGCCACCCAGGCCAGGGAGCAGGAGGTTTATAAACGTTCCACAGGCCGAGGATGTGGTTTGAAGGGACCTTTACAACAGCCCCAGACCACAAAAACTTTTGCTTCCAGAGAACTTGGTTAGGAGTGAGACTGGCTGAGTCAGGCCCTCATTGCAGCAGTGTGTGTCCCTCCTCCCCAGGGGCCAGCCTCATGCCAAGCTCAACTCCTCACAGATATCTTCCTAGATATCTATTTTTTCTCATTCTTGAAGTGTGGTTGGGTTTTTTTGTTTGTTGGTTTTGTTTTTTGGTTTTTTTTTTTTGTTGTTGTTTGTTTGTTTTGGGTTGGTTTTGTTTTTCTTTGTTTGGGGTTTCTTTTCCTCCTTCCATTTCCCGTTGTCTGCAGTCAGGAACAACTCTGCCTTCTCCAAGAGATGACCACAGCAGCAGGATCGAGCCTGGGGAGATCCTGCAGGCAGCTGAAGCTCTGAATTCCCCTCTGCCTACTCCAGCTGCACCAGAGCAACCCCCTAGGGATGCATTTCTGCACCCAGCTGTGCTCAGCCACAGCTCACAGACGACAAAAGCTGACAAAAACGTCCCATTTTCTCAGCGACTCCGGTGCTGCTTGCCAGGGGTTTTAGGGCCTGAGCGAAGTGGGAACCCCTGGGAGCTGCTGTGGGGGGCAGTGAGGGTGTTCAGGGACCAACCCACCTCCAGGATGAAGGGCAGCACGGGGAATGAAGGTCCTGGTGCTCTGGGACAGCAGGGTGAGGGCACGGATGCAGTGCATGCGCAGGGGGTAGAACCGAGACGTTGGCACCAGCCTGGGCAGGAAAAATAAAAAATTAGCAATTAAAAATAAATAGAAATAAATAATATTAGGCCAAACTGATAGAGGAACTGCACCTGCAGCCTTCAGTGACACAGCAAAGCATTTCCTGCTCTGCTGGAGAATTCTGCACAGCAACCTGGGCTGCTGAAGCCACCCCACAGCTGGAAATAAAATTCCCAGAGGAGGAGTGGGGAAAAGCCTTGACTGACTTTCACTCATATTTTACATAATTAAGGTAATTAAGACACAAGTTGAGCCGAGTCTCTGTCAGGCTGGGACTGAGCAGAATCAGCTCCCCCGGGAGCAGGGAGAAAATGGAGAGCAACCCCTAAAATTCATTTCTGTCCCACTCTCAAGCCCCTCACTCAGTGACCTGCACTTGAAGTCATGGAAGCCCCCAGCATTAAAAATCTGATGTTTTTAAACCAGAGCTCACAGGTGACAGACCCAAGTTGATAAATGAACCCCCACTCCTCAAAGGACTTGCTGAGCAATCCAGGAGAGCCCACAAAATAAAAACCTCTGACCAGGCACCATCGATCAGCTGCATCCCCCTTCCAAATTGTGAAATAATTATCACTGGAGCCATTGCAGAAATAAATCTGCTCTGCACCCCTGCTCTGGCACCTCTGGAGACAACGAAAGCCATTCTCAGGAATTAACTGATGGAGGAATAAAGCTGTTAAGTGTATGGATTTACTGTAAACCAAACCCATTCATTTCAGAGTGTGCGGCCTGCTCCACATCCCGGGGCTGGACACGCAGGGAATGCCAAGCACAGCTGGGACCAGCCCTGCTCAGGGAGCTCCAGCTGCCCAGTGCCCCCAAAAGTGACCCTTTTCCCCTCACAGTGCCTCCCCATCACTTGGGACAGCTCCTGTCCTTCCCAAGGCTGGGTTTGATTTGGCACAGCCCGTGACGAGGCCAGGAAAAATTTATGGGAAAAAAGGGGAGAGCGGAACAGGAGCTCCTGGTGCTAAAAACAACCACCAGCACAGGGAGGATGGAGCAGGGAGGATGGAGCAGGTCCCAGGGACTCGGGGACACTCGTGGTCACTGTCCTTGTGCTGGAGCCAGGCGCCACCTCCTGGCACGGGGGACAGCAGGGACTGGGATTCTCCTGCCACCCGTCCCTCGGGATAAACCCCACAGCACAGCAAGGGCTGAAAGAAGGGGCTGCAGAGGTGACAGAGTCCTGTCCCACGGAGCCACAGCATCCCCACAGCTGCCTCCTTCACGTCCCACACACCAGGCTGGTCGGGAGGGAATCCAGGTGGGGTCTGATTCTGTTCTCCCAGCGCTGGAATCACGGAGCCATGGAATGGTTTGGGTTGGAACGGACTTAAAGCTCATCCAGTGCCACGAGCAGGGAAACCTTCCACTACCCCAGGCTGCTCCAAGTCCTGCCCCACCTGGCCTTGGGCACTGCCAGGGATCCAGGGGCAGCCACAGCTACTCTGGGAAATCAATTCCAGGGCCTCACCGCCCTGAGGAGGAGGAATTTTTTCCTGGAATCTCATCTGAAGCCACCCTCTCTCACTTTGAAGCCATTCCCCATGTCCTGTCCCTCCATCCTTTGGAAATCCTCTCTCCATCTCCCTTGTAGCTCCTTCGGGTCCTGGAAGGTCACAGCGAGGTCACCCCAAGCTCATCTGTGGGGGTTCCCAAACCTCCAAAGCCTCACCAGCTCATGCCAAGCTGCTAAAAACCCGCTGAGCCGGACCCCATTCCCCTCTGCTGGGCCCCAGAGCCCTGGTTTATCTGCTGGACAGGTAGGAAGCTGCCTGGGTCCATCCCCAGGAGCAGTGGGGGGTGGCAGCAGGGATGTTTGCATCCTCTTATCTGATCCTTTAAATCTGCTTATCTTCAGCACCGCTGGGGAGTTTTTCTAGACCTGGGTTTTAAAGCTGAGAATCTGGTTAACAGAGCTAACAGGATTTGGGAGATCACCAGAGATCCCAAAATTCCCTCAATGCTCCTTGTTCACAGCCCCAGAGCACAAACATTTCATCCATATAAACTGAGGCGAGGAGGACACTCAGCAGACTGTCCCAAAAACAACAACTGCGTCCCACCTCTTCAAATCCCAACAAACAGGCACCAAAAACGCAGCTTCTGAAAGCATTTACAGAGCTGGAGATGAGGACTTTCCAAAGCGAGGCAGATCATTCTCCTGGCAGTTACAAGGATAATCTGCCCAGGCTGTTCAGACTGAGACTTTTCCTACACAAAGAGGAAAGAACAACCCACAACTCTGCCCCCGCCTGCTGCTCAAGCACACCTCGGGCTGGAAAATTTCAATTAAAAGCAGCTTTGAGACCATCCACGGTTAAATCCGAACCACAGGACTGCAAAAGCGACGCAACAAAGCAGAGCAAAAAGAATTTCAAGGCTTCTACTCACTTGATACAGCCGATAATGACCTGTGTCAAGGGGTAGATGAGGGGCTCCATCACCTCACTGGGGTGGATGGTGCTGAGAACGCGACACCAGAAGTACAGGCAGTGGATGTACTGCCAGTTGTAGACTGCCTGGAAGTTCTCCTGCAGGAAAAGGGGGGAAAAAATATAAAGTGAAATGAAAATGTGGCATTTTGATAGGTGTTCACCCTGCCCAGGCTCGCTTGCAATGCCCAGGGAGGAACTGACTACACTACTACCCAGGTTCACTGGGTTCCAGGCAGGGCCTGAAGGAGACAAAGTGAATAAAACCAGCCTGGTGCTGCTCAGGTGTGGCTGCTTTGACAAGGACGAGCCCCAGCCCCAGAGCAGGCACCGGGATGTGGCCAAGCACAGGGAATCCTGAGCTGGAGCAAACCATCAGCCCCAGCGCTTTTGGGGATGACACCACCCAGGACAGCTTCACTTCTTGTAGCTGCAGGGTGGAAGTGGCCGGCAGCAGAGCAGAGAGCAAACTGCAGCAGGACAGCAGGGGACAGCAGGGACAGGACCCAGCCTGGCCCAGCAGCACAAGGCTTGCACCGGGCCAGGACGTTGTTTTCAAGACTCTGGGCAGGTGCTGCAGCAGCTCTTAGTGCCAGATTGAGAATCAAACTGAATCAAAGCCCAGCTGGAGCAGGAGTCCCTGAAGGAAACCTCTCCCCACAAGTTCTGTAGCTCGGCAGGTATTGCCCAAAGCCACAGCAGACTGCACTCACGAGGTGCCTCAGCTCCCACCTGGGTTTTTTTCCCAGACTCCCAAGGCCCAGCTGATCTGTTCTGCATGGAAAAGCAGGATGCACAAGCCCTGAGACAGGGACAGAACCCTTGAATTGCAGCCACTGGGCCAAACCTCGCCACAGGGACTGAAGCCAAGGCACAGCTGGACAGGGCAGGGCTGTGCCAGCTCTCCCCAGGTCACTGAGGTGTCCCAGAAAGCTTTTCTCAGCTTTCACAGGAACAGACGAGCAATCTGCTCCAGTAATCACCCTCCACTGCTCCATTTAAACAGGCTTAGTGCTTGCATTTGCACATTTTGGTGCTGCCGTGCCCATCTCAAGCCCCATGACCCTCCCCAGCTGTGAAATCTCCTCGTCTGGGCCACAACTGAGGGTGTAAGGAGCCAGTGCAATCCAATTAGGGGATCTGCAGCCCAGACTTCATTTATCTCTGCTTATTTATCCCCGTGTCTGACCAGCCAGGAGATTTAGCTGGGCACCAACGCTGCCCTGTTTGGGGGCAGCTGAACGATTAATCTGTGGGGTCTGTTTTGCTGAACAGAACTAAATCCAGGATTAGCAATCTGACTCAGATTTCCCAGGTCAGACTGGAGGTGGCTGAAACCAGGGCTGCTCCCAAAGGCCTGAGCTGCTTTGTTCAGCTAAGTCCTCCAAACAGCACCGACTTTGCTGCGGGCTGCAGCACCACCCCAGGGTGGCTCCTAAGCTGCTTTACCTGCAGGCTTTGGGACAGAGGCCGCAAACACAGCCTCAGAGTGCAAAAAAGGGTGTCCAAGATGGAAAGTGCAGCACAAACTCTTGCCAAGTGGGGAGAGAAAAGCAACTCCCCGCCTGCAGCAGGGTTTGGGTCCAAAGGGACATTAAAGATCATCATCCATGGGGGCAGGGACAGCTTCCAGCACCCCAGGGTGCTTTGAGCTCCATCCAGTGGCCCTGGAGGCATGGGGCAGCCACAGCTTCCCTGGGAAATCCACTCCAGGGCCTCGCCACCCTCACAGAAGGCAGAATTTTCTCCTGTTATCAAACCTAACCCTCCTGTCAGTTTGAATCCATTCCCCCCAGTCCTGCCACCGCAGGCCCTCAGAAATATCTGGACAGAGACTTTCTCAGAGGCCACAATCCGCTCACCCCAAAGCTTTCATTTTTCCCTCCTCCCTGCCTGAAATCTTAGCACAGAGAACCCCCAGGAGCCCCAAAAACGCGTGAGACACCACCAAAGCCCCACGAGATCACTGCAATTCCTCTCCCTCCTAGGAGAGGGGGGAAATGAGCCCCTTCCCCAGCAGGGAGGGGTCCCACCTTCTTCCTGAGGGTCATGGCGCTGCGCAGGTGGATGGCCAGCTGGCGGATGTAGATGAAGGAGTGCTGGTAGGAGCTCTGCGTGTCCAGGGCCAGCATCTCCGTCAGCGTGCGCTGCATGAAGTTGATCATGGGCAGCACGTTGGGAGAGGTGAACCTGGAGTTCTTCACAAAGGCAATGTACATTTGCTGTCAGGGGAAGAGGATGGGAAAAGCAGCATGTAAAACGGAGTGAAAAGCATTCTTGGATCTCCCTCCCAGGTGTGTCCAAACCAGGGCTGGAGTGTTGTTTTTATCAGAGAAAGGAAGAATCCAGCCTGCTCCTCCTCCTCCAGGGGAGACAGGAGCATGTTTAGCCTGGAGATGTCCTCACCCCTGCCTGGCAGCAAGGGGACAAGGCTGCAGGAGGCTCTGAGCCACACGTGGGGCTGGCTGGGCACAGCTCTCCTGCTCAAGGTGCCACCGTGGCAGGAGAATCCACATGGGAACTCAGCTGAAAGGGCAGAGCGGCTCAGGAGGATGTCAGGAGTCTGGGAGATGGATATTCATCAGGCACCAGAGACCTCCCCTGCTCACCTCTGTGCCCCCAGCAGGAAGGACAGCAGTGGGAGGCAGGAATCACCCCAACCTGACAGAATTTCTGCCCTGTTTGGCTTTTCTGGAGGCTGCCAGCATCACCTCCAGCATCTGCTCACTCACAGCTCGAGGAAGGAAAGGTGCAGATCTCAGTGAGAGCCAGGCTTACCTTGAGCAGGGGGCTGAGGTAAACCTCCTTCTTGTACCTGCAGATCTTGTTCAGCACCAGGAAGGCCAGGACTCTGACTGTCTCCTCCCCCGTGCTCCACAGAGTGATGGCTTGCTGGGACAGAGCATGGAGACGGCTGAGAGAAGGGACAGAGAGCTCCTTGCTGGCCACAGGCAGGCCTGAGCTGCCCTCCTTCCCAGCCAGCAGGCAGAGGTGACACAGAGGTGACATAACGTGCTGTCAGTCAGTCACTGGCAGCCCTTCTGTCCTCACACCTCACACAGCAGCCAAGGCTGATCAATAAAGGAACCTGTTCCAAACCAGGCACCTCTAAAAAAACACCCAGCTTTTATTTGCGTGGTTAAAGCTCCCACCCTGCTGTCCCCGTGTTGCTGTTCACGCTCCGTGGCTGTGACTGAGCTGCCACAGAAACATTCCACCCCCAGCTCCCCGCGTGGAGAGGCAGCACAGGCATTCCCAGGGCTGGCAGCAACTCCTCCATCTGGGAGGAGGAGGAAGCAGCTTCCCCACAACACCTCCCTGGGGAGCAGCAGCTACAAAGAGAGCAGAGCCTCAGCCTGGCCTCACCCCGGGGCGCCTGGAGAGAGGCAGGAATCCCCGCCAAGGGAACACTGCAGGGCACTGAACTGCCAGGGGATCCAGGCCAAACCCCACCAAAGGCTCAGCTCAAGGGCAGGAAAAGCCTCAGATGCCGAAGGCACAGCCCTTACCTTGAGCAGGGCCCGGCACTGCTTCGGGAAGGACAGGTAATATGGAACTGTGGCATTCACGTGCTGCAGGACTGCTGCACTCACTGAGGCCTCCGTCAGGCATGACAGCAGCTGTGGAGGAGAACACAACACCCCCAGCTGCAGGCAGGGCTCCTCTCCTCAGCCCTCCCTTTCCCAGCTGCGTTTTGCTGCTCCCAAGCACTCCTCAGTGGGGAAGGGGCCCACACAAACCCCAGGAGCTGGAGCAGGGCAGGTTAAGGAGCTGAAAATGGGAGCTCAGGCTGCTGCAGCTGCGTGGCTGAGGGTCCCTGAGCCCATCACACCCTCCCTTGGGGACACTGCAAAGTCTCACTTCATCTGCAGTGCAGGACACCGAAATGTCACCTCCCTGCAAACAGCCTGCACAAGGAAACGTCACCAGAGCCGGCTGGCAGCACACTGGATCTCTCCAGGATCTCTGAGGGGGAACCTGGGGTACTTTGGGTTAACTCTCCCTCGGGGAAAGGCTTTGACAAAACGTGAAGAACCAAATCTTTGTGTTTGCAACTGCCCAGCTCTGCTCGCTGCAGACAAACCCAGGGTTTGCTCTGAGAGGCTCTGCCTGATGCAGCCCCAGCTGCTGGAAGCAGCACAGGCATTTTGTCCACATTTCATTTGCTTCCTCGCCCTCCTCCTTGCTCTGCAAAGATTCCGGGCCGAGCGGAGTTTGCCAAGTCAGAAATTGTGCCAGAAAATCCACTGTGGTGAAGGCTGGCACTGAGGGCTCTCAGGAATCAGCCCAGGAGCTGGGACTGCTCCCAGGGACTGCATTCCCAGCTTTTCCTTGTCTGCAATCCTCTGCTGCTGGAGAGAGGCACCACAGCTTGAGGGGAAAAAAAATAAAAAATAAAAGCTCTCCTGATGAAATTGCTCTTTCTGCTAAGTCATTGTGGCAGCTCCCAGCTGAGGGACAGCAGCTCTTGGGTTGTCTCTCCTGGTATCCCTTCCCTCAGCTGCTGAAGAATCAGTGTTGGTTTGGTTTTAATATTCCAATTTGGGGATGCTAATAAAGCAATCTCAAAAAAAAAAAAAAAATTAAGTGGAGGCAGGAGTTCCCTTCAGGAGAAATCCACGATTGTCTCTAAAACACCAGAAATTTTGGATGGATGGGATGGAACATTATCACAGTCAGAGATGCCACATGTGAGGTCACCAAGAGAACATCTCAGTATTTACCTCAAGTGGAGAGATCACGGCACCAAAAAATGAATTAATGATGCAGAATGCAGGAGCACAGACTGCAAACTACATTAAAGCCTATTAAATATTAATCTGCCAGACAAATTAAAACACAGAGAGCTCCAGAATGTTAATTCAGCCCTTCTTTACTGCCTCACACCTATTCTGACCCTCTGAACCTACAAATTGGTAACTGGATCAAATAATTCCAGAACAACCCAGGGAAACAAGGAGCACAAATCTCAGAGGAGCAAACCCCATCTGCCCCACTCCAAAATATGCTAAAGAGCCCAGCAAGGCACAGAGTGACCCCACAAACTGAAAAGGATGACATTTCTTACTTGTATGGTACAGCCAAGATAAACTTTGATGTCCAGTCGCAGCTTTCCCCAGAGGGGGCTGGTGGATGGGAGAACCAATCTGGAAAGGAGCAAGAGATGGGTTTAGCTTTAAAAAAAAAAACCCAAAAAAATCAGATTTCAGCAGCAAAACGAGCAGTGAGATCAATTCCTCGCACCAACTGCCTGCAAAGCACGAGCTGCTGCATGGGCTGGGGTCACACACGGGTGGCACTGCAGGGACACGGCACAGAGGTTGGTCCCTCCCCCTGAAAACCAATTTCCAGTGCCTGGACTGTCCCTGAGTGCAAGCACGGGCAGTTCCAGCCCCTCCTGGAGCCACAGACCCCTGCAAACCCTGGAGTTTGATACTGTAGGGGAAGAAAAGGAAAACCCTGTGAGCACCACCAGAGCTTGGGCAGGGCTGGCACCTCCTCCCCAGGTGCAGAGGCAGCTCTGAAAATCCCCAGCAGCTTCCTGAATGCCCCAAACCCCCCCAGACTTACTTGAGTTTGTTCTTGGGGGCTTTGGGGAGCAGCAGCTTGTGCAGGTGCTGGAAGAGGTCCCGGATACAGAAGGACACCAGGGCATTGAACACTGGGTAGAACAAGCCAGGAAAGCATTTGTGAGTGATTTTCCATGAATTCCTGGTTTTCCTAATGGGAAAAAGGGTCCCTGAGGGGCTGAAGCCAGCAATTTCCATGGCAGAACTCCTGCATTTCCTTCTGGAAACCCCCAGATTATATTATACTTTTACATATTATATTATACTATATATTATATTATACTATATAATAAACTATATATTATACTATATTGTATTTCATATTTTAGATATTCTATTGTATCATACTGTATTATATCCCCCCAGTTTACCTTATTATACAATAATTAAATTTTTTTACCTAAGATTCGAAGGCAGAGGAGCCACCTGCCCAAGGAAAGCCCCACCCCTGAAAGCCCAGATCCCAGAGCAGCACAGCTCTGGGAAAAGCTCCCTAAGGAAGTGAAAGGGTGCAGGAGCTGCTCCAGAGCCCAGCTCCCCCCCAGGGGATTCCCCCTCCCTCACCTGCGGTGTCAGACACCTGGAACTTGCTGGGGTCGCCGCCACTGTCCCCTTTGGTGGTGGCCACGGCTGCCTTGTAGGCTTGGGTGATTTCGTGGAAGAGTTTTGGGGTGAGGCTCCTCTGGGGAAAAGAGGAAAAGGGGTTGTTGAGGAGGGGAAGCAAAGGAGCTGCTGGAACTCTGAGGCTCCTGACTGGGAGCACTGGAATTCACTGGAACCTTGATGGTGGCAAAAAGAGCTCCATCCCCCAGCATCAGGGCAGTGTT
Organism: Progne subis subis; assembly: GCA_022316685.1. NCBI lineage: Eukaryota > Metazoa > Chordata > Aves > Passeriformes > Hirundinidae > Progne > Progne subis. The sequence continues at coordinate 71,456 of JAKJHU010000158.1, read as the reverse complement.
AACAAACTCAGAGGCCTTCACCTCCCCTAAAACTGGCTTTTAATTGCTGAGGCTTGAGAAGGAACTAATCAGCCACAAGCAGCTTCCAGTCTGAGCTTCATTCCCCTCAGCTATTCCATCACTACAAATATGTGACTGAGAAGGCTCCTGGAGCTGCCAAGGGCTTAGCAAGAGGGGGAAAAACCCAAATTTGATCATTCTGGCCTCCTCTGAGCCACATTTCTGCAGCTCCTCCCTCATATGGAATGGAATTACTCGAATCTTGCAGCCCAAGAGGAAGGACAGTGTCATGCTGAAGGCACTGGAGCTCAGGATGTAAATTTTGTGTCAGGTTAACAAATCCCGAGCTGGCCTTTCACAGCATGGAGGAGAACTCTGCAGGGCTTTGTGTTCCAGCTCCCTGCTCACCTGGGCAGCTTTCTTCCATTCCTCCACCATCTTCAAGCTCACGGGGATGAAAGAAACTTTCTTCTTTTTGACTTTTTCTTGCTCTTCGTCTTCATCATCATCGTCTTCATCGCTGGCTTCCTAGAGAGATCAGCAGGAGGGACTGAGGAAAGGTTCCTACAGCTCCTGCCTGGCCCCAGCTCTTCCACTGAGCAGCTGATGAGGAGGGAGGGCGGCAGGCAGGGCTGATTGATCAAACTCTGTGGAAGGCAGGAATGGTTTAGGTGGAATATTGGGAATAAATTCCTCCCTGTGAGGGTGAGGAGGCCCTGGCACAAGGAGAAGTGGAAGTGTCCCAGGCCAGGCTGGACAGGGCTTGGAGCAGCCTGGGACAATGGAAGGGGTTGGGGTGGAGTTGGGGGAGTTCTAAGGTCCTTTCTGACCCAAATCATTGCAAAGGTTCAGGGCTGGCACCGGAGCACAAACACTGCACAGGGAATCGAGCTGTGACCCCAGCAGAGGCAGGCAGGTACCTCGAGGGTATCGGGGGGTCTGTGCAGGGCCTCCTCCTCCTCAGAGCTGTCTGAGGCATCAAAATCCAGCAGCTTGCGGTCATTCTCCTCCAGAAACTTGTAAAACTCGGGATCTCTCTCCTTCAGCCTGGAGAGCTGATCCTTGTGCTCAGACGCCTTTCCCTTCTTCCTGCTGGGAGAGAATTAATTCTTAATTCACTGCTCAAAGCTCTGCTGAGGCTGTAAGGTAAAACATTTCGCTAAGGATTAAGAAATTTCAGTACCAAGATGCCGGATTGCACTGCGGCAGATGAGAACACCTGGGAAAACCATCACAAGTTCGTTTCTCAGCTCCTCAGGATTGCTCCGGGGATGGGGACAGCCCTATCCCCCTGAGCAGCCCCTTCCAACCCCTGAGCACCCTTTCCATGGGGAAATTCCTGCTGCTGTCCAGCTGAGGCCGTTCCCTCTCCTCCTGTCCCTGTTCCCTGGGAGCAGAGCCCACCCGGGGCTGTCCCCTCCTGTCAGGGGGATGTGGAAAGCAAAAAGTTCCTTCCTGAGCTGCTTTCCTCCAGTCTGAGCTCCACCAGCGCCTTCAGCCACCCCTCCAGGCCGTGCTCAGCGCTCACCTGCCCGGCCGTGCCTGCAGCCCCTGCGCCACCCTCCCGCTCGGCCGCCGCTGCCTCACGGCGCCGTTAAGGGCCCGGCCGCCTTCCTCTTCCTCCTCCTCCTCCTCCCAGCCGCCGTCATGCTCCGAGTCCGAGCCGGCAGCGAGGAACTCATCCAGGCTCAGCTCCGCCAGCTTCCTGCGGGGGGAGAAAGGAGCGTGAGGGAGAAAAGAAAGCAGTGTATGTGAGGGGAAGGAAAGCAGCGTGTGTGAGGGGAGAGGCGCTCACCTCCTGCCGGGGGCCGCCATGCCGCCTCCCGCACGCGGCCGCCGCTTCCGCTCCCGGCGAGCAGCGCGGCGGGGCGGGGCCGGAAAGGCCACGCCTGTGATTATGCAAATGAGCTGGTTTCCATATTTAGACACGCCCCATAACGGCTCCGGTCACGCCCCTCGGCCTTGGCCCCGCCCCGCTGCGCTCCGCTCGCCGATCCCTCCGTGCTGGACATTCCCGGCCGGGGTCGGGATTAGCGCGGCCGGCGGGGTCAGGGCAGGGCCGTTCTCCCTTCTCCGCGCTGCAGAGGCCGTGCCTCGAGTGCTGTGTCCAGCTCCGGGCCGCTCCGTTCGGGAAAGTCACTGAGGGGCTGCTGTGTGTCCACTGGAAGGCATTGAGGGGCTGCGGTGTGTTCACTGGAAGGATATTGGGGTGCTGTGTGTCCACTGAAAGGTTCTTGGGGAGCTGGAGTGTGTCCACTGGAAGGACATTGGGGTTCAGTGTGTCCGCTGGAAGGACACTGAGGGGCTGCAGTGTGTCCGAGGAAGGGGAACGGAGCTGGGGAAGGGTCTGCACCACACATCCTATGAGCAGCTTAAGGAGCTGAGCCTGGGGAAAAGGAGGCTTAGGGGGAGCCTTCTCCCTGTCCACAACAACCTGACAGGAGGCTGCAGCAAGGTAGTGGTCAGTCTCTTCTCGCACGTAACAAGTGGCAGGACACGAGGACAAAGTTTTAAGCTTGAATTTTAAGTTTTAAGTTTGAGGTTGGACATCAGGAGGAATTTCTCCATGGAAAAGGTGACCAGGCCTTGGAAGGTGCCGCACAGCGAGGTGTTGGAGTGCCCAGGGAGGTGTAAAGGAACTCCTGGAGGTGGCACTCCATGCTCCGGACTGGTGACAAGGTGGAGATCAGTCCCAGCTTGGCCTCCACGATCCCAGAAATCTTTTCCTGCTCAAATTATTTTGGGACACCCCGCTCAGGCCACGCCCACCACCACTGACCACGCCCCACGATGAACCCCGCCCCCTCAGCCTTTGTGCGGCGCACAGCACCGGGGCGGGGCGATCGGGACAGACCCCGCCCCTTTCCCCGTCTGGCCCCACCCCCGGGCGCTGGCCCCGCCCCGGTGCCGGTGCCGGTGCCGGGCCCGCAGCCCGGCCGGTGCCGCTGGGTTCGGAGCGCCGGGCCCGCACACGGACACACGTGCGGGGCCGGGCCGCGCCTCCCCCGCCGCTCCTCGGGGTTATTCCGGGTGACGGAGGAAGCCGCAGCCGCGGGGCCGCCCCGGCTCCGGGAGGAGCGGCCGCCGCCGCCGCCGCGCACCTGCCCGCCCCCGGCCCGCCCCGAATCCCCGGCGCGGGGCCGGCGGTAGCGGCGAGTGTTGCGGCCGGCCGCAGCATCCCCCGCCTCGGGCCGTGGCCGCCCCGGAGCCGTGAGTACCGCCGGGGCACGGCCCTGCCGCCCGCACCTCCTCTTCTCTTCCTCTCCGTCTGCCTCTTCCTCTCCCTCTTCTTCCTCCTCTCTCTCCCCTTGTCCCTCTTCCCGGCAGGGCCGGGGCGCTCGGACCCGCGGGAGGACGGGAGCGGGGGGATAACGGAGCGGGGATGGGGACACACCGGAGGGGTCCCCGGGCGATGATGGGGGGACCCCCGGAGGAGTTGCCGCTCCATCACTCCCGGCTCTGCCCCTGCGCATCCCTTCTCTGAGAGCAAGTTTGCTTTCGGGGTACCCCGCAGCACGTCCCGGGGGACCACCGGCGCCGTTTCCAAAGGTTTTGGCACCAGCGGTGTCGCTCGCAAACATTTGCGGAGGTTTGGAGCGGCCGATGCCCTTCCCGGCCTCTGTGGCCGCTCTCTCTGCACCGCGGCATCATCCCCGGGGCCGGCAGCATCCCTGTGCCCTCCTTCCCTGTCCTCTGCCAAGTCCTGGCGACATCCCATTGGAAATGGGAAAAGCCGCAGCTCCGGAGCCCCGGAGCCGCCGCAGCGCGGGGCTGGCGCTGTCCCTGTCCCTGTCCCTGTCCCTGTCCCTGTCCCCTGCCCTCGGTGCCGCACACGGGGCTCGGCGCTGGCCGTGCCGGGCGAGCTGAAGGGCACGGGGAGAAGCCTTTCCTCGGGTTTTCTGCAAACTTGTGGGGGCCTTGGGATGCAGCTTTTCCGTGGCCTCTGCAGTGGCTGTCAGGGCACAGGGCTCTCCTTGAGCCTCAGCATCGCTGCTGCTGGGGCTGGAGCTGGGGCTGGAGCCGGTCCCGGCAGCTCGGGCCAGGCTGGCAGCTGCTCTGGTTCTGCTGGCCGAGCAAACGCCTCTGTCTCCAGGGAACAGAGCCCTGGCCCTCGGCAGGGAAGGAGAACGTCCCTGCGCTGTCCCTGCGCTGTCCCTGCGCTGTCCCTGCCCTGTCCCCTCTGTGCCAGCCCGCAGGAGCAGTGGCCTTGCTTTGTTGGGTCTCTGTGCAGGATGCCAGCTCTCCTGTGACTTCAGTGCCTGCTGTCCCACAGCGTTACCCCGGGGGGCTCTGCCACGCTGGAGGTGATTCTGGAGTGATTCAGCAACACGTGGATGTTCCTGGGTACCCTTAGCACCAGGATGTGCTGCTTTGGTCCAGGTCCAGTGTGTTATGGCTCACTGACCCCTCGGCGTCCAGAGGCCTTTTGGTTTTCACCCCTGCAGCCAAAGCAAACCCCTCCCTGCAATCCCTGCACCCCGAGCCTCTCCCCTGACCCATGAACATCTGCTGGAAACCCTTGATTCAGCACGGCAGTGAGTAACACTCGGGGAGATGTTGGGTGTAGAGATCTGACTTTCCTTCCTGAGCGCTGAGTGATTAATGAATCACAGCAAAGAGCAGCTAATGCCGAGCACACCAGGAGCTGGCAGGCAGAACAGGCACCTGCTCCCTTGGCTCCGGAGCCGAGCATCCCAACGGAGCTGCTCCTGAACATCCCGGGGGCTGCGGTGGTCCCTGGTGCCTCCTGCCAGCCCGGCTCGGCTCGCTGCGGGTGGCACGGGGACGTCTTTGTTCTGCCGGCGCAGACAGCGGCCATCTGCCCCTGGAGTGGAAATCAAGGCAGGCGTGCTCTGAAGGCTGGAGATGTGCTGGGGAGGCTGCTCTGCGTCCAGCAGCTCCAGAAGTGGACTCCTGGATCTCCTGCTTGCAAAGCCTGGGGGCCTGGGAGGCTCCACCTGCGCTGCCTGGCCTGCTGCAAACCACCCCCGGAGGATGTGGCTCCTCAGGGACACGAATTCCAGCTCCTTCAGCTGCAGTTCCCAGGGTCTGGGACCTGCTGGCCTTGGCAGTGCCAGTGAGCTCAAGGCCGTGGTGTCACATGTCCCTCAGTGTTTGGGACGTGGCCTGGGCTGGTGCTTCCCACAAGATGTGAGGGAATTCTTTTGTTTCCTGGCTTGGAAGGACTTTCCCACTGCTCCACAGGAGCTCAGGGCTTGTTTGGAGCAGGACGTGCAGAGCTGGTCCGCTCAGTGTTGGCAGAGAGGGGCCGGGGGAGGCTTTGGGAGCCATCCCTGAGCGTGGTGTGGCTGCCCTGGCAGGGCTGAGCCGGGCACTGCCCACTGCTCCCCTCCAGCTTTGGAGACACAGCAGGATTTTTTATTTTATTTCATGTCCTGCCCATCTGCCAAAGCTCCCCTTGTCTGCAGCCAGCAGATCCGAGTGCTTTTCTGCTGCTTTCCCTGCTGCTGCTGCCTCATCTCACGGAGTCATCCTTCCCTTGAGAGGCCGAGTGCCGTTTCCTGCTGAGTCCCCCAAATTCATCGCTGTCCTGTGACATCAGGGCGCTGTGACATCAGTGGTGACCCGCTCTGAGCTGGCCCAGTGTCACCTGCAGCCGCCAGCAGGGAGGTGAAGGACACAGCCCCTGCTGGGGCCGAGGGTGCTGCAGAGAGGGAGCTCGGGAGGGCGGCTGTGCTCAGGTCAGGCTGCCTCCCACAGCCTCAGCGCTCTCCCCTGGTGCTCAGCAGTCTGGAAACCCAGCTGGGGACCGAGATCCTGTCCCGGGGGAGAGCAGGGGCTGCTCAGGCCTGGCAGCACTGCCCGGGCTGGGCTCTCGCTGCGTGTGCCGAGGTTTGGCGCCGCCCGCGCCATAAACCAGCACGGGGTGAGACAGAGCTGGGGACGCCGGGGAGGGGAATCAGGACGCGACCCACATTTCCAGCTCCTGTCAGAGCCACAGGGCTCGCTTTGCTCAGCTTTTGGTGTGCTTTGTGCTGGACTGGGAGCTGCAGCCTAACCCCAGCGCAGCTGGGACCTGCACGTTCCGCTGAGCGTCTCAAGGCAAGAATCCATTTCCAGCCCCTGTTTCTCCCTACCCCGGGAATTCAGCATTCCCAAACCTCCCCCAGTGCTGACCCTCACAAGCAGCTACTTGAAAATGACCCAAATATTGGCACGAATGCCTTGGAATCCCTCAGCCGTGGAGTCCTGCTTGGAGCTGCGAAACACGGGAGACAAAAGCTAAGTTTGGAGGTGTCTGAAGGAAGAGGCGCTGCCTGTGGGAGGCGAGGAGGAGGCTGTGGGCACCGAGATGAGGATGCCCTTCATCCCTCTGAGATACGAGAATGCCCCAGGGCACTGAGCCTCAGCCTCGTGCTCCTTCCCCTCGCTTTTTGGGGTGACTGAGGGCGACTCGGAGCTTCCAAACAGAACAGGAGCCACGAGGAGCGAGGCTTTGGTTGGGAGCGAGCTGCGGCCTGGTGTGTGTGCAGCAGGGCCCGCTGATGGCAGCGCAGGGAGGGGCTGTGCCGGGCCGGTGTGCCGAGCGCCCTGCTCGCCTGGAGCCAGCGCCGTCTGTGCCTGGAGCTGCGACCGAGTGCAGCTTCTCCCTGTGCTCCCCGCCCCCCCTCGCCGAGGCTCCACATCCTCGCTGGCAGCTTGTCACTTCTCTGCAGATGTCTAGACAGGAGGATTCAGTGCGTGTCAGTTATGCCTAATTCATTTAAAAAAAAAAAAAAAAAACAGAGAGAGAAAATAAAAAGAGCCCCAACCCTCCTGGGAGCTGGGGATTCTCAGTCCTGCAGACTCAGCGCTGTCTGCGCTGCCCTGCTCTGCCTTGAGGCTCCACATCCGTGCCAGGGAGCTGCAGGAGCAGGCGAGGGAAGGCAGGGGCAGAGGGAACGGAGGAGAGGAGCTTTGGGGGTGGTTTTTAGGGCCGGGCTGCGCTCCGTGTCTCACTGCTCACCCCATTTGCGCGTTCCCGTGCCCCCACCGGGGGGATCCAGCCTCCTTGGCGCTGCCAATCCCCGATTCCTGCTGGCTCCCGAGGGCAGGGCTGGCTCCAGCAGGGACAGCTCCCATCCGCGATGCCAGCCCTGCCCCGTGCGCGGAGCTCGGCCGCGGAGGATGCGCGGCTCAGATCCCCGCTCCCTCCCTCCCTGCCGGGGCTGAGCACACAATGAACCTGCCGTGCGCTGTCAGCGCCTGTCCGAGCTCCCTGGGAGCGGGCACAGCCTGCCAGGGCCGAGGAGGCACCCCGAGCGTTTTGTTTTCCGTGTCAGTGGCGCTGACGTGCCGCATCCCGGCGGGGATTTAGTCCTGCCTGGATTTAGTGCGTGCTTTGCAGCTGGGTGCTGGACAGACACAGCTGAACCGTTCCCATCCTCTCTGCTGGTGTTTGTTGTGGGGAAGGGAGCAGGGAAGGTGGGAATGCAATTTATCCTGTAAATGGCCCTCTGAAAGAAGGAATAATTTGGGATATCCGAGTCTGAGGGGCGGCTGTAGCTGTGAAAACAGCCCTGGCCTTGGATTATTGATGGAAAAATGCTGCTCCACTGTGATCCCCTCCCTCCGCAGCGATCCCAAGCTTTTGCTCCGTCCCGGGGGGAGTTTGGCTGTGCCCTTTCGGAGTGCACCACGGTGCCACCTCGCTTTGTGCTGCTGTGGCACCCCGGGCTCCTTTGTGCGTCCCCCAAAGGCAGCGCTTGTGTGGGGGACGCAGAGCCGTGCACTACCAGCTGGTTTTGATGTGGCACAAAGGGACGGGGACACACGGAGGGAGGGCACGGATTAAAGCTTGGCTGCCTGGCAGGCCTGAGGGCACGGGGGCTGTCCCCTGCCCCGCTGTCCCCAGCATGGAGCAGCTGCACAGGATGTGTCCCTGCTGCCTCCCGGCCCTCCTGCCAGACACAAAATCCTCATCCAGGCTGTCAACAAAAAAGCTATTCTCCAGGGCCTTCCTGGGGAAAGGGCAGGCTGGGAACTTCTCCCTGGAGGATCCTCTGTGCCCTGTTTATTGCTCAGCACACTTCTTTTCACCCCCAGCAAAATATGGGGGTTTTTTTGTGTGCAAGGAACAGGCCTCCCTTTGGGCAGGGATCATTTGCATTAATTAACAGAGCTGTTATGCATGGCCACGCTCTGGCGCGGAGAAGCCAAACAAACGCCTCTCTCTTGTTTTTTTTTTTTCTCTTTTTTTGGTTTGGGTTTTTTTTTTTTTTTTTTTTTTGTGCCACAACCTCAGAGTTATTCCAAGGGAGGCAGCACATCCGTCCCAGCCCATGGGGACACGTGTGCTGCTGCTGCTGCTGCTTCTGCTGCTGCCCACAGAAGTGAATTTGTGCTTCCTTCCCCAGCTCTGGAGCTCTGGACGCTGCCCCGCTGTCTCCCGTGGGGCAGGCAGTGTTCCCCGTTAATTACGCCCCACGGACCCTCATTTCCTGGGAATGAACACCCCGGGGCTCGCAGCTGGGCGTGGGGAGGGACGTGGGGAAGCTCTGTGCGCTCCCTGCCCTGCAGCAGCTCTGGGAAAGGACCTCGGGAGTTTCACCCCGACGCTCTGGAGCCCGGGCAGGGATGTTGGTCACGAAATCCTCCTCTCCGCGGGCACTTCATCCGCCAGATGTGACTTAGGGTGTCCCGGGGATGCTGCCGCTTCCCAAAGCGCCGCGTGGGAGGACAAAACCACGCTCGGGGCTCCTCCCTGCTGCCAGCGGAGGGCACGGTGACACGGTGACACGGTGACATCCTGCTGTCCCTGCTGGAAAGGGCCCTGCCTCTCCCCGCTGCCAGGGAGAGGAGGAACCTCGGGAATCTCGTAGCACCGCGGGTGATGCGAATGGAAAAGGGCACCGCGGGCTTCTCGCCGCTCGGGAAAGGCGTTTATTCATCTTTTCTTTTCCTTCTCCTCCCCCGGACTCCCGTACGTGCTACAACCGCTCCTCAGCGGGGAGGGCAGGCACAGGACGCCGCTATTTTTGGGCTCGGAAGGGCTGCTGCGGAGGTGTGCGAGCACCCAGGGGATCCTCTCGCCGCGGGGATGCGGGGGCACTCGCGGGCTCCCTTCACATCCCAGCTGCCTTTTTCCCTGCTGCTGCCTCCCCCTCCTTCCTCCTGCTGCTCCCCCCCCCGGCACAGGGGGAGCCGAAGGATTTTTCGGAGCAGCCTGGATGCAAACAGCACCGGGAGGGGGAGAGGAAAGCTCTGCATGAATAAACGTTCCTTGATCGCGCAGGATTTGTTTTCCTGGAATCACGGAAGGGTTTGGCTTGGAAGGGATGTAAAAAGCACCTGGTTCCGTGGGCAGGGATGCATTCCTCTATCCCAGAGCTCCATCCAGCCTGTCCAGGACACTTCCAGGGATCCAGGGGCAGCCACAGCTTCTCTGGGAAATCCATTCCAGAGCCTCCCCACCCTCAGAAGGAAGAATTCCTTCCCCATATTGAGGCCGAATTTCCCCTCTTTGTTTGGAGCAGATGACATTTCCCCGGCAGGGCCTGGCCAGCGCTGTCGGGGTCGCTGTCAGCACGGGGTGCTGCAGCTGTGGTGGCTCCCACAGGGATCACCCAGCTCTGAAGCCTGGATTGACGCCTTGTTTTAGCTTTCACCTTTTCCGGATTCTCTACTGCCTTGGTGTGTAACTCAGAACTTCGTACGGGGCGTGAGCAGGTTCTCCTCAGTTAGACAGAACAATCCTCTTCCAGCCCCAGAACCGAGAACACCGCTGCAGCTTCAGGCCCAGCTTCACAAAGTGCAAACAGCAGCGAGTTGAGGAGGGACTGGGAGGATGGGAGTTCATTACCTGAGGCTGTAATTGGGGAATTAACCCCAATATGGTTAAATGGACCCAAATGGACCAAAAATCATAAAAGTGTGAAAACTCGTGACTGATGGTTGTCCATTTAGGGTGAAGCCACGGCCAGGCTCTTGTACTGCCCAAGGTGTATCCTGTAAAGGCCTTTGAATAAATGCAGAATTATTCACAGAATCACAGAACACTAGGTTGGAAGAGACCTCCAGGATCATCGAGTCCAACCCAGCCCCAACACCTCAACCAAACCCTGGCACCCAGTGCCACATCCAGGCTTTGTCTGAACTCACCCAGGGGTGGTGACTGCACCAGCTCCCCGGGCAGATCATCCCAGGACTTTAGCACCCTTCCTGGGAGACACTTTTCCCTGATATCCAGCCTGTATTTCCCTGGGCACAGCCTGAGGCTGTGTGCCCTCTGGAGAAAGAGACCCCAGGTGAGCACAGGCACCTTTCAGGGAGCTGGGGAGGGTGATGGGGTCACCTCTGGGTCTCCTTTTCTCCAGGCTGAACAACCCCAGCTCCCTCAGCCCTTCCTCACAGGGGTTGTGTTCCCAGCCCCTCACCAGCCTCCTTCCCTCCTCTGAACGTGCTCAAGGGTCTCAGTGACCACCCTGAACTGAGGGACAGAGCTGGACACTGCACTCAGTGTCCATCCTGAACTGAGGGACAGAGCTGGACACTGCACTCAGTGTCCATCCTGAACTGAGGGGACAGAGCTGGACACTGCACTCAATGTCCATCCTGAACTGAGGGGACAGAGCTGGACACAGCACTCAGTGTCCATCCTGAACTGAGGGACAGAGCTGGACACTGCACTCAATGTCCATCCTGAACTGAGGGACAGAGCTGGACACTGCACTCAATGTCCATCCTGAACTGAGGGACAGAGCTGGACACAGCACTCAGTGTCCATCCTACCCCAGACACAGCAGTCAAGCTGCAGCCTCAGCAGTGCCCAGCACAGGGGCAGAATGCCCTCCCTGCTCCTGCTGGCCACACCACTCCTGCTCCCGGCGCCCCTGGCTCTATTGCCCACGCTGCGCGCTGCTGGCTCATTCCGCTGTCTGTATTCCCTTAGCCCTGCCCAGTCTGTATTCCCTTAGTCGCAGCCCTCCTCTCTAGCCGTGGCGCTAACCCTCTGCTTTTCCCCGTGCCAGAGGCGGAGGGAAGGGGCAGCCGCCCCCCGTGCCCGCCGCAGCCATGGAGGGGGGCGTGCAGCTGCTGAACCGCGACGGGCACAGCAGCATCTCGCACAACTCCAAGCGCCACTACCACGACGCCTTCGTGTGCATGAACCGCATGCGGCAGCGCGGGCTGCTCTGCGACATCGTCCTGCACGTGGCCACCAAGGAGATCAAGGCCCACAAGGTGGTGCTGGCGTCGTGCAGCCCCTACTTCCACGCCATGTTCACAAGCAAGTAGAGTCCTCTCTTCCCCAGGGACGGGCTGGCCCTGCTGGCAGCCCTCCCCTCTCCAGGTCCCTTCCCTGCTCCCTGTTCGCACCGCCCTGCCCTTGCGTGTGTGATTTCTGCCAGCAAGAGCAGGAGTATTCCTCATTTCACTCACCTCTCTGCCCTTGCGTGTGTGATTTCTGCGAGCAAGAGCAGGAATATTCCTCATTTCACTCACCTCTCTGCCCTTTCATGTGTCATTTCTGTGAGCAAGAGCAGGAATATTTCTCATTTCACTCACTGTCCTGCCCTTGCGTGTGTGATTTCTGTGAGTAAGAGCAGGAATATTCCTCATTTCACTCACTGTCCTGCCCTGGCATGTGTGATTTCTGCGAGCAAGAACAGAAATATTCCTCGATTCACTGCCTTCCCTGAATCCCTTTGCCCATGTGCAGGATTCTGGTGTCCCCCTCCTGCACAGGATCCTGTCCCCCACCCTACAGACCTGGCCCCCAGTCCCTAGAAGTGGGCAGGAAACCTTCCAAAACGAACCACTTGTTCCATGCATGGTTAAATCCTCCATTTCCCTGCCTTCCCTGATTCCCTTTGCCCACAGCTCCCTGCACAGGGATCCTGCTGCCCTTTCCCCTGTCCCGGCCCCCAATTCCTACAGCTTCTCCTCGCTAAGAGCTGAGCAGAAAACCTCCCTGGGCTGTGGCGTGGAGGTGCGTGGAGGTGCTCATTCCATGCTCATTCCTCCATTCCACTCCCTTCCCTGATCCCCTTTGCCCTCAGCTCCCTGCTCAGGATCCCTCCTGGCCCCCATTCCCCAGAGCTGCACAGAGAACCTCCCTGGGCTGTGCTGTGGAGGTGGGTGCAGCTCGTTCCACACGCCCCAGCAGCCCTGCTGGGGGGTTTTTGTTCATTTTTGGTGTCCTTTGCCCCAGATGAGATGAGCGAGAGCCGCCAGACCCACGTGACGCTGCACGACATCGACCCCCAGGCAGCTGGAGCAGCTGGTGCAATACGCCTACACGGCCGAGATCGTGGTGGGAGAGGGCAATGTGCAGGTAGGAGCTGTTCCCCACATCGCCCTGCTCCACAAAGCTGTTCCGTACCACGTTTGCTGCCGGGGGCTCCTCTCTCCTTGTGTTCAGCACTGTCCTGTGGTGGCAGCTGGGTCTGGCAGTGGTCAGGGAGTTGCGCTGCTTCCCTTCCTCAAAGCCCTGTGCAGTTCCCAGCCCCATTCCTGAGTTCTTCTGGCCCCAGGGTGTTACAGGGGTCCCTCCCAGCTGCTCCTTACCCTAGAAACCAGGAGTGTTCCGTCCTTTCTGTGCCTGGAGGTGCTCACTAAACCTGCTCCACTCACCGCTCGCAGTGGGACGAGGGTGAAAATCGTTTCTTTGCCCTGGAAACTCCCTTTTCCCCCGTTCTTTTCCACCCTGCCAGACCCTTCTCCCTGCTGCCAGCCTGCTTCAGCTCAACGGTGTGCGGGACGCTTGCTGCAAGTTCCTGCTCAGCCAGCTCGACCCCTCCAACTGCCTGGGCATCCGGGGCTTTGCTGACACCCACTCCTGCAGCGACCTCCTCAAGTCTGCCCACAAGTATGTCCTCCAGCACTTCGTGGAGGTGGCCAAGACAGAGGAGTTCATGTTGCTGCCCCTCAAACAGGTGAGGCCCCGCTGGCAGCGTGGAGCTCCGGCTGCAGCAAAGCTTTTCCTGCTCCATCTGGGAGTGAAAACCCGAGGGATCTGTGCTGAGGGGACGGGGTTTGGCACGGGCTCATGGCCAGGTTCTGGGCTTTGGCCCCACTCTGTTCAGGCTGTGGGAAGAGCTCTGTCAGCAGGCTGAATCCCATGGGAAATAAGGATTGGAGGGTAGGATGGGGGGGATTTTGGCCGCTGGTGCTTGCTGCGTGAGCTCTGAGCACGCTGCCACGGCTCTGGGAGCACAGCCCAGGGAATAGGGCCTGGCTGCCCTGGGCACGCGGCTGGCATGTTTAAATCAGCTCAGATAATGTTTCTTGCTGGTCATCATGTGGTGCCAGTGTGGCCCCTGGCTCGTGTCCCTGGGCAGGAGCAATTCCCAGTCCTCGCTCGGCGTCGCTGTGCGCTCCCTCGGCGGGATCAGACACTCCCTTCACCCGTTCCCGGCCAGTGGGAGGGTGAATGTGAGGGGAGGGCCCACAGCTCCCCCTGCCCCAGCTCTGCAGCCCTTGGCACGTGGAGGGGCAGTTCTGGGAGCAGCCAGGGCTCCTGGGTGTGTCCCAGGAAATACGGAAGGGACAAACGCCAGCGGAGCCGTCTCCCTGATGCCGCTGACAGTGACAGGAATTGTCAGGGGCTGCAGCAGCCCCAGCCACAGCACGGGGGAAGAGCCAGGGAGGACGGTCAGAGGTGTCCCCACCAAGCTGCACCTGCTGCTTTTGGGGCACCCAGCTGCTGTTTGGAGCCCCCAGCATCTCCAGCAGGCAGAGCTCTGCCTCTGGCACTGCTGTTCCTCTGGGCCCCGGGCTGGGAGCTGGGAACGTCTCCCTTCCTCCCAGCCCACAGCGAGCAGCACTGTCCTCCCCACCCGCCCTGCAGGTGCTGGACCTCATTTCCAGCGACAGCCTCAACGTGCCCTCGGAGGAGGAGGTGTACAGGGCTGTGCTCAGCTGGGTCAAACACGACTGTGGACAGCAGGAGACAGCACGTGCCCAGGGTGAGAGCGCTGGGAAGGGGCTGAGAGTGTGCTGGGAGAGAGGTGAGAGTGCTGGGAAGGGGGCCTGGTTCTGCCCACCATCTCCGAGTGCCTGGGCTGGGTGGGCACAAGGCTGGAGGAAGCTGCAGGACGGGACAGGAGCAGCAAGTCCCTGTCCTACCATTTCCAGTCCAGGTTGGAAGGGACCTTAAATAAATCCCATCTCACTCCACCCCCTGTCATGGTCAGGGACACTTTCCAGTACCTCAGGTTGCTCCAACCTGGCCTTGAACACCTTCAGGGATGGGGCAACCTCAGGGCAACCTGTGCCAGGACCCCACCGCCCTCCCTCTGCGTTTCTCCCTGATCTCCAAGCTCAGTCCATCCCTTTTTAGTTTAACCCTGTCCCAGTGGCAGTGTCCCAAGGCCTGCTCTGCTGTACCCCCTGTTGTAACAGCCCTCTTATTAGAGGGTAAAAATGAGCCGAGACACAGAATTCTTGTTAAACACAGTGTAAAAAGGGTCCTGGTTTATTCCTCTTCACTGCTCAGTCAATCCAACCATTCCCGGACTCTGGCTGCAGCACTCGTCCTTGTTGGCTGTAGCTGTTGCTCACCAGGCTGCCCTGGTTCATTAACACAGCTGTTAATGAATGCCCTGGTTCATTAACAGAGCTGTTACTGACCGGGGGTGAGCTCAGCCCTCTTCCCTTCTCCCACGCCCCGCAGCTCATGAAGTGCGTGCGCCTGCCGCTGCTGAGCCGCGATTTCCTCATGAGCAACGTGGACACGGAGCTGCTGGTGCGGCACCACTCGGAGTGCAAGGACCTGCTCATCGAGGCCCTCAAGTACCACCTGATGCCCGAGCAGAGAGGGGTCCTGGGCAACAGCCGCACGCGGCCGCGGCGCTGCGAGGGGGCCAGCACCGTGCTCTTCGCTGTGGGTGAGGCCCTGCTGCCCCAATCCCTGACCCCCATCCCAGGGTTTTTGGGGCTGTGTTTGCTCCATTCAGCGGCGCTGCGAGGGGGCCAGCACCGTGCTCTTCGCCGTGGGTGAGGCCCTGCTGCCCCAATCCCTGACCCCCATCCCAGGGTTTTTGGGGCTGTGTTTGCTCCATTCAGCGGCGCTGCGAGGGGGCCAGCACCGTGCTCTTCGCTGTGGGTGAGGCCCTGCTGCCCCAATCCCTGACCCCCATCCCAGGGTTTTTGGGGCTGTGTTTGCTCCATTCAGCGGCGCTGCGAGGGGGCCAGCACCGTGCTCTTCGCTGTGGGTGAGGCCCTGCTGCCCCCTGCCCCGATCCCTGACCCCCATCCCGGGGGGTTTTTGGGGCTGTGTTTGCTCCGTTCGGCAGCGCTGCGCCCAGCGGCCGGTCTCTGATGGTGTTCCTCGGGGGTCTGTGCTAGGCTCAGCTCTGCTCAGTGTTTTTATTGGTGATGTGGACGAGGAGTTGAGTATTTCGTTAGTAAATTTGTGGATGGCGCTGAGCTGGGAGCGTGTGGTGATCTGTGTTGGAGGGCAGGAGGGCTCTGCAGAGAGACCTGGAAGGGTTGGATGGATGGGCAGAGTCCAATAAGATGAAGTTTAATAAGTCCAAGTGCCAAGTCCTGCATTTTGGCCACAATGACCCCCTGGAATGCTCTAGGCTGGGGATGGTGTGACTGGACAGGCAGGAAGGGTCCTGGGGGTACTGGTGACATCCATGAACATGGGCCAGCAGAGTGCCCAGGTGGCCAAGGACATCGGCTCCTGGCCTGGAGCAGGAGTGGTGTTGCCAGCAGGAGCAGGGAGATCATTCTGCCCCTGTGCTGGGCTCTGCTGAGGCTGCACCTCGAGTGCTGTGTCCAGGGTAGGATGGACACTGAGTAGTGCTGTGTCCAGTTCAGGATGGACATTGAGTGCAGTGTCCAGCTCTGTCCCCTCAGTTCAGGATGGACATTTAGTGCAGTTCAGGATGGACATTGAGTGCTGTGTCCAGCTCTGTCCCCTCAGTTCAGGATGGACACTGAGACCCTTGAGCACGTTCAGAGGAGGGAAGGAGGCTGGTGAGGGGCTGGGAACACAACCCCTGTGAGGAAGGGCTGAGGGAGCTGGGGTTGTTCAGCCTGGAGAAAAGGAGACCCAGAGGTGACCCCATCACCCTCCCCAGCTCCCTGAAAGGTGCCTGTGCTCACCTGGGGTCTCTTTCTCCAGAGGGCACACAGCCTCAGGCTGTGCCCAGGGAAATACAGGCTGGATATCAGGGAAAAGTGTCTCCCAGGAAGGGTGCTAAAGTCCTGGGATGATCTGCCCGGGGAGGTGGTGCAGTCACCACCCCTGGGTGAGTTCAGACAAAGCCTGGATGTGGCACTGGGTGCCAGGGTTTGGTTGAGGTGTTGGGGCTGGGTTGGACTCGATCATCTTGGAGGTCTCTTCCAGCCTGGTGATTCCGTGATTCTCTTTGCCCTCCCCGAGCAGGAGGAGGGAGCCTGTTTGCCATCCACGGTGACTGCGAGGCCTACGACACGCGCACGGACCGCTGGCACATGGTGGCCTCCATGTCCACGCGCAGGGCCCGCGTGGGCGTCGCGGCCATCGGCAACAAGCTCTACGCCGTGGGCGGGTAAGGGGCACGGCACGGGGCAGGGAGCGGCCGGGGAGGTGGCACCGGGCTGCTCTGGGCAGCAGGGTCCTGGTCAGGGTCTCTGGGGCAGCCGTGGAACAGCCCCTGCGCTGTGGGGGCTCTGTCTGCCTCCTGTAGCTGGGGGCATTTCCCTCCCATTTCCCTTAGGATCCCTGACTGGTTTGGGCTGGAAGCTTAAAGTCCGTCTCATCGCACCCCCTGCCACGGGCAGGGACACCTTCCACCATCCCAGTCTGCTCCAAACCCCGTCCAGCCTGGACACTGCCGGGGATGGGGCAGCCGCAGCTTCTCTGAGCAGCCTCTTCTCCCCTTCTCTCGCTGCAGCTACGATGGGACCTCTGACCTGGCCACGGTGGAGTCCTACGACCCTGTCACCAACTGCTGGCAGCCCGAGGTGTCCATGGGGACCAGGAGGAGCTGCCTGGGCGTGGCAGCCCTTCACGGGCTCCTCTACGCTGCTGGGGGGTACGATGGGGCCTCGTGCCTCAACAGGTAGGGATTGCCTCGCTCCAGCCCTCCCCGCCCCTGCGCGCCCTGTCCTCGGAGCTGGGAGCTGGCAGCCCTGCCCCTGCCCCTCCAGGGGATGTCTTACAACCCAGCTCCTTCTTCCATTTGGAAAAAAAACCCCCACTTTGTGCCCCTGTGCCCCAGCAGCACCCAGCGTGTGTCAGCTCCCCGCTCCGTTTCCCCTGTCTGTCCCGAGCTGCCCCCGTGTGCCCGTGTCCAAGAGCTCTGACCTGGGCTTTTCCAGTGTCCCACCTTTTGTCCCTGTGTCCCTGCCTGCTGCAGCGCCGAGAGGTACGACCCCCTGACGGGCACCTGGACCTCCATCGCTGCCATGAGCACCCGCAGGCGCTACGTGCGCGTGGCCACGCTAGGTGGGTGCTGCCTGGGGGGGCCGGGGGGCCCTGGGCTGGCTCTGCTGCGCTGCTGGGGGGTTCCTTCCGCTGCTCTGCTCCAGTCCCTGCCCCCTCTGCCCGGTCCTGATGCGCTCCCTGCCTCTGCCCTTCTCAGCATCGCTAATTACTGGGACTCCGGAGGGGATCCACGAATTGTTCTCTTCCGGTTTGGGGCGACGGGCTGCTTGTGGGTGATGCCCTGTCCCTTGAAAGGAAGGGACAGCCTGATTAGTCCTTCACTGTGGGAGCAGGAGTCCTTGGAGTGAGGATCCCAGCCCCGCTCTCACCCCAGCGGGAGCTGCATCTCCCCGGGGATGCTTCCCAGTGTCCCCGTGCCTGTCCCCTGCCCTGCCCTCTGCTTTCAGCTCTCGCTGCTGAGCCAGAGCTCCCCTGCCCTCCATCCCCAGCTCCCTCCGAGCCGCCACAGCCGAGCCTGGCATTCCTGGCTCCGGCCTCCTCCGCTAAAAATACCCCGGGGCTCGGGCGGGGAGCACCGGCAGCTCGGTACCAGGCGCTCAGGAGGGAGCAGGAGCTCTCCGGGAAGCTTTGCAGAGGAGCTCCCTGCCGAGCATTTCACACCGCTGCTGCTGGGAGGGGAGGGAGCCGGGCTGGCCGAGCCGGGAGGAGCTGCCCGGGCCAGGGGAGGCTCAGCCTGGACCTGCGCGGGCACCTCCAGGGTGGCACCTGGGACGTTGTAGGGACGCTGTGGTGGCACGGGGACGTGTCTTTAGCTCACCCCTGTGCTTCTGCGGCTGTCTTTGCAGAAGGCAACCTCTATGCAGTCGGGGGCTACGACAGCTCGTCGCATTTAGCCACGGTGGAGAAGTACGAGCCCCAGGTAAATAGGGGAGATCTGGGTGACCCCTCTGCTCCTCCCCTCTTCAGGGGGGCCTGGAAGGCCTTAACCCACCGTGCGTGGTGAGAGGGAGGGGATCAGCAGGGACAGAGCACCCGGGGTGCAGTCCTGAGCAGAGTCACCCAGAGCTCCTCTCTGAGAGCTCCCTGTGGGGTTTTTGCCACCAGAACTTCCTCTGTCCCCATGTCCTGTGCTCCTGTCCAGGGAGGGATCCCGTCCGTGCCCTGAGCTGCTCCCAGCTCCCAGCTGAGCTCCTGCTCCTGATGCCCGGTGTGGGGAGCAGGCAGTGTGGCAGGCTGGGGACACGGGTGGTGCCCAGGGGACGCGGGTGGTGCCCAGGGACACGGGTGGTGCCCAGGGACACGCAGGGTGGGGTCACTGCAGAAAGATCAAAGAGAACTCCTGGAGGCTTTTCATGAGCTGCGGAGCTCCAGCTGCGCTCACAGAGCTCGGAAATAGACCCAGCTCAGCCCCCGTGGCCGGGCTGGCATTCAGCTGGGGCACAACTGGTGGCCTGGCACGGGGATGGCTCCTGCCAGCTGCCACTGTGCGCTCCCGAGCCAGGCAGCAGAGATTCCTCCTGGGAGCTGCAGGGAGGAAAGAGCCGAGGTCCCCCAAAGGGGTTTTTGTGGTGGAGCCGTGCGGTCAGAGCAGGAGCGACCCCGCAGAGCTGGCCTGGCAGGGAGCGTGTGGGAACCACCCCGTGGAGCGGCTGATGGGCTCCCTGTCCCCAGATCAACACCTGGAGCCCCATTGCCAACATGCTGAGCCGCCGGAGCAGCGCGGGCGTGGCCGTGCTCGAGGGGATGCTCTACGTGGCTGGTGGCAACGACGGCACCAGCTGCCTTAACTCCGTGGAGCGCTACAACCCCAAATCCAACACCTGGGAGAGCGTGGCCCCCATGAACATCCGCAGGTAAGGGGCTGTGCCCCCTCTGCAGCCTCGGGAGCGGGGACCCCGCGATCCGTAAAGCACGGGCACATCCTGGGGTTAGGGCTTGGGGCTGCCTCAGGCTGCGTTTGTGGCCACGCTCCCGCTGTGCTGAGAGCGATTGCGGGGTGTGCCAGGGGTGTTCTGCACCGGGATTTGTCCTCAGCAGTTTGTGCGGCCGTAAAGAGCCAGGGCTGGAGCTGGCTGAGCCCACGGAGAGGCTGCTGGGCTGTGCGAGGAACTGAGGCTTGTGAGCCCGAGGATTCTGGGCTCAGGGAGTTTGGTATTCAGTGAGGTTTAGATGGGAGTGTCAGAGTGAAGGGGGAGATCTGTGGCTTTGTTTGTGCCCCACCAGTTCATTTTCACAGGGTTTTTGTGGGGTTCTGGAGCTCTGGGTAGGTCCCTGCAAAGCTGTGCCCCAAAGTTCATTTTCACAGGGTTTTTGTGGGGTTCTGGACCTCTGGGTAGGTCCCTGCAAAGCTGTGCCCCAAAGTTCATTTTCACAGGGTTTTTGTGGGGTTCTGGAGCTCTGGGTAGGTCCCTGCAAAGCTGTGCCCCAAAGTTCATTTTCACAGGGTTTTTGTGGGGTTCTGGAGCTCTGGGCAGGTCCCTGCAATGCTGTTCCCCACCAGTTCATTTTCACGGGGTTTTTATGGGGTTCTGGCGCTGTGGGCAGCTCCCTGCAGTGCTGAGCTCCCCCCCGACACCTCCCCGCCTGACCCCCGTGCTCTCTGCCCGCTCCTTCCAGGAGCACCCACGACCTGGTGGCCATGGACGGGTGGCTTTACGCCGTGGGGGGCAACGACGGCAGCTCCAGCCTGAACTCCATCGAGAAGTACAACCCCCGCACCAACAAGTGGGTGGCGGCCTCCTGCATGTTCACCCGCCGCAGCAGCGTCGGGGTGGCCGTGCTGGAGCTCCTCAACTTCCCCCCGCCCTCCTCGCCCACGCTCTCGGTGTCCTCCACCAGCCTTTGACGCCCAGCCCGGCCGTGCCTCAGCGCCGGGGCACGGCGGTGCCGCCCGCCCGCTCTGATGGGCTCGGCGCCGACGCCAGCCCGGCCCTCCTGGGGGGCTCTGCCCCGCTTCGGGGACACCCACCAGCCCACCAGGGCCACCAGTTGTGCTTCCAGGGCCGGCCCGAGCAGAGCGGGGGGCTCTCCCTCTGGCCAGACTCATCCAGCACCCCCCAAAAACGCTCCTTTGGGCAAAGAGGGGGCACCCGAACCATTGCTGCTTCTGGCGTTGCCGTGCTCGGGCCGTGCCGCCGGGCGCTGCCAGCCCTGCCGGGGACACGGCCGGCGCACCCCGCGCTCCTCTGGACGTCACTGTAGCCAAACCGAGCCCTGTGCGCTCTTCGGGACTCTGGGGCCGCCGAGGCTCTGAGGGTGTCTCTGATGCCTTAAACACACCGTGAGAGAAAGCTCAGCCTAGCCCAGTCCAGCCTGGACCAGCCCAGCTCAGCCTGGCTCAGTCCAGGCCAGTCCAGCTCAGCCCAGTTCAGCCTGGACCAGCCCAGCCCAGCCCAGCCCAGCCCAGCCCAGCTGAGCCCAGCATTACCCAGTCCAACCCAACCCAACCCAGCTCAGCCCAGCCCAGCCCAGCCCAGCCCAGCCCAGCAGGATGGGCAGGGTGGGAGGCAGAGCTGGATCCCGAGCCCCCCTGAGGCGCTGAGGTGCCAGCTGAGCGTGGCAGGTGGCCCGAGGGACCTCGGTGGCCTCGGTGCCGTCGCTGCCGTGCCCGGGCTCCAGGGCTGGGACTCTGTGCACGCGCCAGCCCGGCCTGTGTGCTGCTCCCCTCTCTGCAAAGCACGTCCTGGGTTTGCGGAAAGGGAGCAGTTCTTGGGGGAAAAAAAAAAAAAGAAAAAAAGAAAAAAAAGAACAGTCCAGCCTTCTGAACGAGGAGGATTGCCTGGCATCACTTTTTTGGGTATTTTTTTTTATTATTTGCCTTTTTTTTATTTGAACGCTACTGTGACTTCACATCCCTTCATTTTTCACGCTGCCCTGGCATTCCCCATGCCCTCTGCCCTGGAGGCAGCAGAAGGGATGCAGTTCCTTTCCTCCTTCCTGGAGGAGATGGTTCTGTGTCCTGGAAGCCGTTCTCCCTGCATGGTGGGGAGTGTGCACGTCTGAGGGGCCAGAAGCAGCGCGGGGGCACCATTTCCAATTAGCGACTCCGCGGCAATTAAGCAACCTCTTGAATGAGCTAAAGGTGGGATAAATGAGCTCCGTGAGGCCTGTCCTGGCCCCCGGGGTGAGGTGTTTTCAGGGTGTTTTTGCTGTGTGTGTGAGCCATGAGGTGAGGTGAGGTCAGGTGCTCTCCACACCAGAGGAACGACTCAACCACTGGTACCTCAGTCGTGCTCAAATGTAGCATTGGAAGTACTCTCCAGCTGTTTGGAACTCGATCCTCTCTCCTTTTTCCCCCCCATCCTCCCTCCCAGAGCTCACGTTTCACTCCTGTGGGTCTGAATTTCCAAGCAGCCAGAGATTTCTCCCTTTTTTTTGGTGGGGTGAAAGAAGGGTTTAGGATGAGACAGGGACTCCCCATTTTCAGATCCTTTTCTTGGCGGGCTGATTGTCCCTGGACAGGAGCCTGCAGGTTTCCTGAGCCCACCGGCATCCTTCACGAGCCCGCTCACAGTGCCTCACGGTGTACACCCCGAATTCCCAGCAGCTCCTGAAAACCAGGGCTGCTTCCCCCTCCGGCCTCTCCCCAGGGACAGTCTGAGCTTCTCAGGCTGGGGAGGGGTATTTTTGGCTTTTGGAACAGGCTCTAAATCTTCTTTTTGTCCCCTTCTCACTGCCCCAGCCTGTCACAGCTCAGCAGCTCTCCCGTCTCCCTGCCCAGGCTCTGCAGCTCTCTCCTGGTCCATGTGGGCTGCCCCAGGAAGCTCAGAGGAATCTGCTCTGTTAAAAAGAAACCCGATGAAATCGGTGAAATCTGCTCTGTTTTGTGCATGTGCCTCCACCCGAGGCAGCTCTCAACCCTTTCCATCCCATTCCTGTGAGTAGCGCTGGGATTTCACTCTCGTGCCGGGCTCACGTCCCGGTGTCCCTGGCTCCAGGGTCCCCTTTGGAGGAGGATCAGCCCAAAAACCCCGTGCAGAGGTGGAAGGGACTGGTGCTGGGCTTGGCCCGAGGTGCTGAGGAGCTCAGGAGGAGTCAGGGAGAGCAGAGCCCAGCCAGGAGCTGCTGAGGGCAGAACGGGGCTGGTTCCAAAGGAGGAACGAGATGTGGCCGTGCCTCAGCCTCTGCTCCGGCTGGGGCTGCTGCGGGGTGAGCAGGGAGCCGTGCCTTGGGAGCACAACCTGAGGGAAGGGAGAAATGAGGCAGCTGAGGGGGGTTCTGGTGCCCTCAGGCACCCGCTGGGATGTGCAAACGGTGTGTGACGCTGTCCTGCTTCCACAGGGACAGGGACAGGGACAGGGACAGGGACAGGGACAGAGGGGCTGGGCCCTGAGCAATACCCCACCGAGCCTGCCCCACCCATCGAGGAGGGATGCTCCCCTCTTGTCTCTGCTGCCCAAACTATGCAGGTGCTCGCTGCTCCCCTGTGCCGGAGGGAGGAGGAAGGGAAGGGCAGAGCAATCCCCCGGCGCCTGCTGGGGGTCCTGAGCCCCCCTCCCCGACCCACACTGTGCGAACACGAGGTGTCGGCGTCCGCCCTGGCGCCTGCCGGGGTGGGATTGCTCCTGGTGCTGCACGTCCCCTGCGCCGAGGAGGAGGAGGAGGAGGAGGGCTCGGAGGGGACGTGTGTCTGTGTCTGTCTGTCTGTCTGTGCGTAGCAAACCCCGTCCGAGGGGAGGAGAACAACTCCGCTTCCTGTGGCTTCCCTGCCAGTTTTACTCCGTGGTGTCTCACACGAGGTGTTCCTTGTCCCAATTCCCGGCTGAGGAGCGTCCCCCAGCTGGGGGGCTCCGGGCTCTGGGGGTTTTTCCCAGCAGGGCCAGGCCAGGCAGGAGCCCCTGCCCTGATCTGGGGGACAGAGAGGCTCCCTTGGCGTCCCTGGTCGCACCCGGCCCAGATCCGTGTCCAAGCGTCGTCACTTTGATTTCTCTGTAACTTTATTTATGTGGAACTCTGTCTCTCTCTGAATTTTTTGCACTACGTGGGGCCGGGGAGGGGATACAAGCAATAGAAGCCAACGTGTACAATAAAGAGGTTTTCTTGGATACCGGATCCTGCCTCGTGCATCCTTCGCTCCCCCTTCCCTGGCTGCTCCCAGGGCAGGGGAGGGACCCCCAGGCAGGGCACCCACTGCTCTGAGCAGCCAGAGTTGTGCCAGGGGAGGGTTTGGGATGGACTTCAGGGAAAGGTTTTTTCCCCCAGAGGGTGTTGGGCTCTGCACAGAGCTCCAGGAGCGTTTGGACAAGGCTCGGGGATGCGGTGGGGTTGTCGGGGTGTCTGGGAGGGGTTGGACTGTGACCTCCTGGGGAGGGGTGTGATTCTAGGGGGTCTCATCGGCCTGGGGGGCAGCGCTGCAGGCTCTGAGGCGTTCGCTCAGAGCTCCCCTCTGGAGCCCAGGGCTCTGTTCAGCTCTGCTGTGGCACAGCTGAGCTGAGAGGAGCAGCTTCCAGCCCAGCCCCAGGCTCAGCTGAGGGGGGCTTTGCATTCCCAGAGGGATTTTGTGCCAGGAGTGTCCCCGCTGTGTCACCTTGAGCTGCTGTGCTGGACACCTCTGGGAAAAGCCCCAGGGGCTCCAGAGCCAGAGTCACACCCTGCTGCCATCCAGCCCCAGTTTGGCCTCCCCGGGACTCCCGGAGCTGCTGGATGCGAACCAGAGCAGGAACCCCGAGCTGCCCCTCCGGCTGCCACCCCCAGCCCGTCCCTGTGGCCCGGGGACAGGCAGAGCTGGCCCCATCCTGCCCCCCGAGGGGAGGGCTGCCCCGGGAGGGAATGCTGGCATGGATTTCATGGAGCAGGGGCTGCCCAGGGAGGGAATGCTGGAATGGATTTGGTGCTGCAGGGGCTGCCCAAGGAGGGAATGCTGGAATGGATTTCCTGGAGCAGGGGCTGCCCAAGGAGGGAATGCTGGATCAGTTTGGAGGTGCAGGGGCTGCCCAGGGAGGGAATGCTGGAATGGATTTCATGGAGCAGGGGCTGCCCAGGAAGGGAATGCTGGATCAGTTTCGTGCTGCAGGGGCTGAGGGAGCAGCGGCAGCTCCTGGCACCAGCCCCAGGGCCGAGGGGCGGCCGGAATGCCTGGCCTGTCCTGGCCCCTCGTGTTCCCTTTCCTGCTGCTCCTGCCTTGGCTCCTATAAATAACTGCCGAGCTCTAAAAGCCTTCCTGCAGCCCAGGCACTGCCCGGCCTCCGCTTCAGGCTCTCGGGGAAGCAGAACTCCGGCAGAGCTTTGTGCCCCCAAGCCGGTGACGGGGCTGTCCTCGGCCGCCGGTGCCACCTGGCCGTGCCAGCCCCGCTGTGGCACCGCTGTCCCAGTGACAAACAGGACCTGCCGCAGCAGCAGCAGCAGCAGCAGCAGCAGTTGTGTCCCTGCCCCGAGCTGGGGAGGTTTTATCTTTAGAACAAACCGGAGGAACAGCACGTCTGCGGTCACGGCCTGAGCGCGTTAGGCACGGGCGCGAGCGGGAATGGCGCTTTCCCTGCCGGAGGCACAGCTGGGGCCGTGTGCCGCGGGGCTCTCTCGCCCAGGAGGGGCCGGGCTGCAGCTCGGCTGGCACCGCGCCGGTCCCCGGCCGTGCGGGGAGCGCCGAGCTCACACGGGAAAACCCCTGCGGAAATCACGGCATTTGTGACGGGGGCCCTGCGGAACTTTGCTGGGCCAGGAAGGGTTAATGGATCCTGGACAGAAAGGGGAGCGGGGTGAAGGAGCTGCTTTTGAGGGTCGGAAATTTCATGGCACCCCCGTTCTCAGCTGCTCTCTCCTGGCCAGCGCGGCCTGAGCGTGCAATCGCTTTTTTGGGGGAATATTTTGTTACTGCGAGGGTAAAACAGGAGCGGGAAAGGTCCAACACTCCCTGTGCGTCTGTCAGCCCACGGATTCTCCGGGAAAACCTCCTCCCACAGCCCTCCCGAAACAGGTGCAGGTTTGGTACATCACATCCTTTATGGCGTTTCTCACATCGTCGTTATTTATTTTCACTAAATCTAATTTTTTGTTTGTTTGTTTGTTTCAAACGTGCCATCAATCCAGTCGGTCTGACAAGGTCTGATTTCCACAGCCCCGTGTCGATCTGGATTATTTGTATTCTCCTCCTGCAACTCTCGACGTTAATCCAACTCCCTCACAGCTGTTGCATCATTTTCCCAGGAATTACTGGCAACCCCATAATTACCTGGGGTGGTTTTTCACACTGATGTCCCCGTTAAATGATGCAATTTCTTTGCAAATTCCGTGGTCCTGCAAGACTTGACTGCAACAGCCACCCAAGCCCTTTGTGCTCAGCTCTCTCAAACTTTCTGACGTGAATTCTCTCGATCTTTTTTCATCCAGAGCATTCAAGTTTTGTGTTCCCTTCTTAGCAGCCACCCGAAAATGAAAAGGGTTTCTCATTTCCTATGGCTGTAATTCCTGTTTTGGGGAATTTCTTTTCGTGTTTTGTTATTTTTTGGGGGTTTTTTTTTTTGGCACAGAAATATTGAGTCTGCATTTACCTTTTGTCATTAACTTCTCCTTTTTATTGCTTATATTTCCATGCAGTGAGGCATTCACAGAAATCTTGTTTACTTCCTTTTTAAAGCAATTTCTTCTTTTTGCTGCTCACGCACGTCTCCTTTTGCTCTTTGCCCCACTGATCCATTTTCCACCTTTCCTAGATTTTGTTTAGCGTCCCCTGTTTGATTTTAATTTTTTGTTTGTTGTTTTTGGGGTTTTTTTCTGCTGCCCATTTATTTTTAATATTTTAACCCCTTCGGGAACGGGGGAACCTTTGGAACCCTTCAACCGCGGGGGCTTTTGTTAACGCTTAAACAACTTTTATCTCGCTCCATCCTTATCTCCGCCCGTGCGGCGGCCGAATTCCAGTCGGGAGAAGGCTCCGGGATGGAATTCTCAGGGGCTCCAGCCCGGTGCCGCCGCCGGCTCGGGAATTCCGGCCGGCTCTGCGCTTCCCGGCCTCAGTGCCCCGGGAACAGGTACCGGGCTGGCCCCTCCCAGGGGCCGGGGCAGGGGCAGGGGCAGGGGCAGGCTCGGCTTTGGGCTCTGCCCACACCCACGCCGCGGAGTCCCGGCGGGCGGAGAGGAGCGGCCGGGAGAGATCCGGCTGAGATCCCGCTGAGAGCCCGCTGAGATCCCGCTGAGATCCCGCTGAGATCCCGCTGAGATCCCGCTGAGATCCTGCTGAGATCCTGCTGAGATCCCGCTGAGATCCTGCTGAGATCCCGCTGAGATCCCGCTGAGATCCTGCTGAGACCCTGCTGAGATCCCGCTGAGATCCTGCTGAGAGCCCGCTGAGATCCTGCTGAGATCCTGCTGAGATCCCGCTGAGATCCTGCTGAGATCCCGCTGAGATCCCGCTGAGATCCTGCTGAGACCCTGCTGAGATCCCGCTGAGACCCTGCTGAGATCCCGCTGAGATCCTGCTGAGACCCTGCTGAGATCCCGCTGAGACCCTGCTGAGATCCCGCTGAGACCCTGCTGAGATCCCGCTGAGACCCTGCTGAGATCCCGCTGAGACCCTGCTGAGATCCCGCTGAGACCCTGCTGAGATCCTGCTGAGATCCCGCTGAGATCCTGCTGAGATCCTGCTGAGATCCCGCTGAGACCCTGCTGAGATCCTGCTGAGAACCCGCTGAGACCCTGCTGAGATCCTGCTGAGATCCCGCTGAGATCCCGCTGAGACCCTGCTGAGACCTCACAGCGACCCCACAGCGACCCCACAGCGATCCCAGTGCGGCCCCCGAGCGGCCCCAGGGCGGTGCGGGCTCCGCGGGGCGCTGCCGGCATGGGGAACATCGCCTGTGTCCCGCCGGCTGCCGGCGGCTTCAGGAGCTCCTTCCGAAGGAAACCCTCGCTGAAGAAGGAGTGAGTGCGCACCCCGCGGGCCCGGGATGCGGGAGCGGGGCCGGAGTTACTGCGGGATCTCTCCCGGTGGGAATTTCCTATTTCCCGGTGGGATTTCCTATCTCTCGCTGTGGTTTCCTATTTCCCGGTGGCGTTTCCTATTTCCCGGTGGGGTTTCCTATCTCTCGGTGGGATTTCCTATTTCCCGGTGGGGTTTCCTATCTCTCGGTGGGATTTCCTATCTCCCGGTGGGATTTCCTATTTCCCGGTGGGATTTCCTATTTCCCGGTGGGATTTCCTATCTCCCGGTGGTTTTTTGTCCTGCTGGGCGCTGCCAGACCCCGCGATCAGCTCGCTCCAAGAGCCTGGGATGGAATTCCCAGCGGGCAGGGAAGGCCAGCCCTCGGGAGAAGTTAGGAGAAGCTGGGTTAATTTTTGTTTGGGTAATTAAGCTCCCCCCGGGCGGGACATGGTGCAGAGCAGCTGATATTCCCCGTTTTCACTTGCGAGGGGTTTTATTCGGAGCTCTGGCGCTGTCGGGAGAAAACAACATTCCCACTCCCCGGCTTTAGGGAGAAACCCCCAAATCCCTGTAGGATTTGTGTTTGTAAAGCCCAAGGAGCAGAAAACACCCGTGAAATCCTTTGGGGTTGGGGCGCTGGGCTGGCCACTGGTGGGTGGCTGTCCCGAAACAGCTTCCAGGGAACGCCCTGCAGCTTCCCAGCTTTCCCACCGCTCCCATCGGCACAGCCAGAGCTGGAAAAGAGCTCCGGAGGGAGCAGGTGATTCCTCACGGACCTGCCAGCCCCGGCTGTGCTGGGTTCAGGGTCAGGCTGTGCCAGAAAAACCCTAAACTCTGCCGGGCTGAGGGGTTTCTGATAAAAGGAGACTCCGAGCTGTCCCCTCTGTGTCCAGTGCTGCCAGAAATCAGGAAAACGCTGCAGGAGCCTGAGGAGTTAAAAGAGAGGGGATCCCATGGGGAATTTGGGGTAAACGAGAGGGGATCCCTCAGGGAATTTGGGGTAAAAGAGAGGGGATCCCTCAGGGAATTTGGGGTAAAAGAGAGGGGATCCCTCAGGGAATTTGGGGTAAAAGAGTGGGGATCCCATGGGGAATTTGAGCCCTGCGGGTCTCACATCAGTGGTGGAGCAGCCAAGCCCCAGAGCTCCTCCTGTCCCACTGATTCCCAGCCCGTGGGATTATCCTGATTTTCTGTGCAGTCTGAGGAAGATTGCTGGGAAATCCCAGCAAAGAGGTCCCAGCCCTTCCCAGCAGCACCAGTGGCCGCCTGGGACCGGTGTGCAGGCGGGGAGAAACTGGGAGTGGGAGGAAAGGGACAGGGAGAGGTGAACCCTCCCCGGGAATTTCTGCCGGATCCGTGCGGATCCAGCCCCGCTCTGGCTCTGGGCTGGTTTTTGTGTTCTGCCAGGGGCCCGGCGCTGCTCTGGGGGCACAGATGAGCCCAGCTGATGGTCTGGCTGAGCCAAGAGCCAGAACAAAGCGCAGGAACCCCAACGAGGGCAGCAAATTCCCGTCCCTGTTCTCCCAGGCTTCGTCAGCCTTTGGCCGGGCTGGGATGACTCGAAAGCCCGTGACAAATCGCTTGCTTGGTGTCCTGGCTTCCTTCTTTCCACAGCCTGTGTTTCCATGTGTGCTTTTTTTTTTTTTTTTTGTTCCCCCTTCCCTCCGTAGACAAAACGGCAAGAAAAAGCTGCCCAGCTTTTTTGGGATAGACGGAGGCCAGGAGAGGGACACGAGCACGGACAAAATCCTGCAGTATATTCCGGCCCAGGCAAGTTCCAGCCCCTCCAGTTCATTCCCAGCCACCCCGAGCACGGCGCTTGGCAGGGGCCTTGGGTTTGGGTTTGGGTTTGGGTCTGGGGGCAGCAGCAGCTCCGTCCCAAAGAGATCCCAGGAAGGGACGAGCCCTTCCCAGAGCTGAATTCCCTGAATTCCCTGCCATGCAGGCGTGGAGGGGACCTGGCTGAGCCCAGCAGGGGTCATGGGGACACTGGGACATGGGGACACGAGGACATGAGGACATGGGGACACGGGGACACCTTTGCTCTCGGTTCTTTCGTTTCTGGGTCGCCTGCGAGGGACGGGAAAATCCAAGCGAGCTGTGGCAGGTGGGAGGATTCAGTGATTCATTCCCACGCCGGGGTGAGACGGAGCAGGAGCCTGGGAAGGGAATCAGGAAGGGCAGGGCTGCCCCGGGCACGGCCCAGCCCCGTGGCCGCGTTCCCCGTTCCCAGCGCTGCTCGGGGAGAGCAGAGGGGAGCCAGGAGCCCCCGAGGGTCCCGCTGGGTGGGCCGGGGGCGTGGGTGGAATTTTGGGAGCTGTGCTGGGTGTTCGTCAGTCACGTGGGGAAGGGGAAACTGAGGCACAGCCGCAGTGCCAGGCAGAGGGAATTCCAGGGGAGGAGGCTCCCTGTGGGAACCAGCCAGATCCGAAGGGATCAGGCAGCAAAAACCGGGTCCCAGATGGATCCTGGATAATTCCCAGGGTGAGCTGTCAGCGAGAGCGGATGCTGGAGAAGGATCCTGGCGAGGATCACTGGGACATCGCTCAGCTGGGCACTCCAGGGAGCGCGGGGTCTCCGCAGGGATGGAGGGAAGGAGGATGGAGCAGGATTTTAGCCCTTACCCTCGCCTGGAGCAGGGGGGATCCAAACTCCCGGCTCAGCCACAGGCTCCCGGTGTTCTGGAGGAGGGCTGGGCTGTGCCCCTCGTGCCCCTGCCACGGTTTTGGGAAGCTGCAGCAGCTGCAGGGCCGGGCGCAGCACAGGACACCGGTGCCACCCCACGGGAGATGGCATCGCCCAAACCCTGAGCGCGACAGGCCTTGGGACAGGGACGGTGACATCCTGCACCCCCAGCACCCCCGTGACAGCCGGGGGGAGGATGTGCTCCGAGAGCCCAGGGTTTGGGGTTTTGCTCAGGGAGCAGCGGCGCCGGGAGCCCCAGAGCTCTGATTCACGGCGGGGCTCGGGGGCTGCAGGGCTGAGCCCTTAGCGAGGAACTCGTTCTGCCTGTAGGATCGGGACATGTCGGGGCGCCCGCGCCTCCCGAACCCCGCGGAGCAGCTTTCCAGGGATGGGCAGCGCCTGGAGGGCAGCGGGATAACGGGAATGGGCCGGGGTGAGGGGGTGCAGCCCAGGCCGGGGGAATTCCAGAGGGAGGGAGAGCGCCGGGACCCTGCGGCTTTGGCTGAGGCGTTCCCACGGTTTGGGGGCTGGAAGGGCAGCAGATTCCAGGGATGTGATCCCGTTTTTCCACGGCCTGGGAGCTGCTCAGCCATGCCATCCATCTCAGTCTCGCTGCCAGCCTCGTCTGGAAGAGGGAAATATTCCATGTATTCCTTGCCACACGGGCGCCTGTGGAAGCTCTCCCTCTCCCTCCTGCCCACGGGAGGATCCCTTTGGAAACTCTTTCCCAACGCTGCATTCCCAGCTCCCGCACTGCTTTTTCTTCTCAGTGCCTGGTTCGTTCCTGGGAAATTTGGCTGCCACGCCCCAGGCAGCAGCAGTGGCTGCTGCTGTTCCTTATCTCCGTGCCCACGATTTTATCACCTCACCTCTCCCCACTCCCAGGAGCTGCTGGTGCCCTTATCCGAGCCCTGTTCTGTTATTGCTCTACCCGTCACCAGCTGCTCTTTGCTCTGCATTTGTGGCACAAATCCCATTTTTTCCTGCGCCGAGCTGCCCCAGTGAGACCTCCTGCACAGAAGGAAGAATTCCTGAATAACCAGGAAATCAGGGAAGCTCCCAGCCCCGAGTGCCGCCTGCTCTCCTCAGCCCTGGCTCTCCCGCAGTGCTTGCTGGACTCCTGCAGTTTTGCAGGAACAAAAACCTGCCTGGCAGCTGCTTTTTGTGGGGCTCTGCCCCAAACCCGGCACCTGGAGCCCAGAGAAACCGAGGGAATCCTGAGCAGGGATCTGAGCTGGGAGAGCTGGGGAGCGCAGGAGCGGTCGGAGCAGGGGAACCTTTCCACTCCCGCGTGGCAGGAACGCTCAGGGCGCACTGGGGTGGGTTATCTGTGCAGCTGGGACACCCTAAAAGCGAGATGTGCCTCTGCCCCCGCTCTTCTCCAGCCCAGGAGCTCCAGCTTTAGGTGAGGATCTCCTCGCAGGCTCCCAGCAGTAACCGAGCCCCGGCCCCACGTTGGCAAGGAGACCCAACAACAAACAGCCCATCCTGGGCACCTGCCCAGGGCCCGCGGTCCCTGCTGCGGAGATCTTCCAGGAATGTCCCTTCCACCAGCCCTGATCTGCTTTTCCTCCCTGTCTCCTCCGTACAGATCATTCAGAAGCAGGAGGACCAGAAGGAAAACTTGGACCAGAGGTTCCCCAGCTTGTTCAAGAAAGGCCGGAGGAAAACGGTCGTCAGGAATTTGGGCAAAATGATTTATTACTCCAAGGTCAAGTTTAAGTTCCAGCACTGCCAGGTAAGCCTGAGGCACCTCTTTGGGAAGGGAGGGGCAATCCTGGGAAATGGGGCTCCTGGAGAATTCCCTGGGCTGCTCTGGGGCAGCTCTGCCACGCGGTGCCCACCTGCTGCCATCCCTCTGGGCACCGGGGAGCTGCCTCCATGGGCACGGGTGCGGCCCCGGGAGAAGCTTTTCCTTGCCTGGGATGCAGAGGGAGGCTGGGAGGTGTCCTGGGATCATCCCAAAGGTGTCCTGGGATCATGCCAAAGGAGTCCTGGGATCACCCCAAAGGGGTCCTGGGATCATGCCAAAGGGGTCCTGGGATCATCCCAAAGGTGTCCTGGGATCACCCCAAAGGAGTCCTGGGATCACCCCAAAGGGGTCCTGGGATCACCCCAAAGGAGTCCTGGGATCACCCCAAAGGTGTCCTGGGATCACCCCAAAGGTGTCCTGGGATCACTCCAAAGGGGTCCTGGGATCATCCCAAAGGGGTCCTGGGATCATCCCAAAGGTGTCCTGGGATCATCCCAAAGGGGTCCTGGGATCATCCCAATGGTGTCCTGGGATCACCCCAAAGGTGTCCTGGGATCACTCCAAACGTGTTCCTTCTGCAGGAGGTCAACAGCTGCTTCCTGGAGCTGTTCCAGTCCTACCTGTACTTCCAGTCCACGGGTCCCAACGGCCTCACCTACCAGGTAGGGCCCCCCCGGGCTGGGGGCACTGGGGGCACACGCTCTGGGGGCACACGCTCTGGGGGATGTCCCCGAGTCCCTTCCCGGGGATGCCAAACTCCAGAAGGCCGATTTGTCCCAAAGCCTGTCCCACACCAGCTCAGAGTCACCTGTGGGCTGCCCAGGGCCAGCCGAGAGGTGACCTGGAGGGGACCTGGAGCCACCTCTGTGCCCGTGGGGGTCTCCTGGGCCGAGGGGGAGCTCTCATCTGCAGGCTGGGCTTTTCCACCGTTAATTATCCTGTGGGAGAAGGTGCGGAGAGAAACCTGAGCCTCGGGGAGCTCTGCTGGCAAACCGCTCGTGGATCTTTTAACCTGGCGGTGCTGGGGAGTTACAAACGATGGGTGAAGTGTTCTGCACCGCAGCAAAACAGCCACAGCTGTAAAACAACAGCCCGGGATGTTCTCTTCCTCCACACCAGGAGGAACTGAAACCGAGCACGTTCACGTTCGGGAGATGACTGTAAAATTAGTTCCTCTTAGAAGTGATTGATTGGCCTTTAGCTGACTTGAGGGTGATGTAAAACATGAGTAAAAGCTCTCCAGTCACCCCCAAGGCAGCCTTCTACTGGAAATTCCCGTGTCAGGAGACAAACAACATCCCAAACCCTCCTGACTCCTTTGGAAACAGCTCCTGAGTTTATTCATAGCGGAGGAATTAACAAGGAATTAATGTGCCCCGAGGCATTAGAGCCATTAGCATCTTCTGCGGAGGTTGTTTGGGGAGCCCAGAAGAGGGAGAACAAAGTCGTCACCCGTCCCTGGGCTTTGTCAGAGTGGGAATCTGAGCATCCAGAGTCTGGACAGCTCCATTCCCCTTTGGGATCAGTCCCGTTCTCTGGCTTTCCCCTGTTAAACCACCATTGTTTTGCTGAGCTTTCTCTTAAAATGAAAAGAAAGAAAAAAAAAAAGAAAAGAAAAAAACCCAAAAGCCAGCCTGTGGCATTTAAAACCTCAACAGCCAGCCTGTGGCGTCTGAAGGGGTTCCTCAGCGTGGCAGAGCCCAAGATAACCCCTGCTCTCCTCCCCAGGGGCTGCTGCCTCTGAAGGAGCTGGAGGTGCGTGAGCTGGCGGCTGGGCAGAGCCCCGGGCAGCAGGAGCACGCTTTCCACATCTCAGGTGGGTGTGTGGGCACTGCCGGGATCCGGGATCCGGGGCATTGGGATGTGCCAGCCCCAGGGAACAGCCCCGGACAGGCTGCGGGGAGATGAACTCTGCTTTTCTCCGGAATTTACAACTTCCCCTGCTCCAGAGTGCCCAGGGCTGCCGCAGGGGAGGGCAGGATGGGACCAGGGACACACGGGGACACGTGGGGACAGCTCCCACCTCTGCCGGGTTATTGGAAACGGGGAATGGAGCAGAATTCCTGCTCCCACCTCTGCCGGGTTATTGGAAACGGGGAATGGAGCAGAATTCCTGCTCCCACCTCTGCCGGGTTATTGGAAACAGGGAATGGAGCAGAATTCCTGCTCCCACCTCTGCCGGGTTATTGGAAACGGGGAATGGAGCAGAATTCCTGCTCCCACCTCTGCCGGGTTATTGGAAAACGGGGAATGGAGCAGAATTCCTGCTCCCACCTCTGCCGGGTTATTGGAAACGGGGAATGGAGCAGAATTCCTGCTCCCACCTCTGCCGGGTTATTGGAAACGGGGAATGGAGCAGAATTCCTGCTCCCACCTCTGCCGGGTTATTGGAAACGGGGAATGGAGCAGAATTCCTGCTCCCACCTCTGCCGGGTTATTGGAAACGGGGAATGGAGCAGAATTCCTGCTCCCACCTCTCCCGAGGGCAGGGAGTGACCCAGAGGGTGCAAGGAAAGCGGAAGGAGCTCAGGGCTGGCTGGGGCACTGGGACGTGTCCCTGGGGCCCAGGGCAATGGCAGGAGCTGGATTCACAGCTCGCACTTTTCACAGCAGCCCCAGGCGTGTCCCGGGAGTTTCTTTCCTCATTTTTCTCTTCCTTCTGGGCCCTGTTTAGCTGTGGCAGTGGGTGATGCCCTCGGGGTGTGCCCCGGGGGGTGGCAGCGCCACCGAGGGTCACACCCGGGGTCATGCCCTGGCAGCAAGGGATTCCTGATGGGTTTTAATTTGCATTTATAATTCCTGGATGCCCGGGGAATGCCCAAAGAGCAGCATCACACTCCCCTGGCTGCTCAGGAATCGCTGTATCCCTCCTTGCAAGGACAGGGAGAGCGAGGGAAGAGGAAACGGGAGCGCTCCCGAGCCGCAGACACGTGGATGCCCGGCAAACGCTCGACACCAAATTACTGTCATGGGGTTGGAGTCACTCAGGGAAGTCTGTGCCCCACCTCGGCTGTGTTTACTCTGCATTTCCTGCAAGACAGATGCGCTTCAAAGGCTCCGTGGAAGGCTGTTTATAAATAATGCAGGAATTAGGGCACTAAAGATTCCGCAGAGGGGCAAAGTCCCGCTCCATCCGGGCTTATCAGGGTGCTTGCGAGTCCCGCAGGGGCAGATCCTGGGGAGCCTGCGGCGAGCGGGGCTCAGTACGGGCCGAGTGGTGAATTATTAATCGCGACTTCCACCCCACGTCCTGCCGGCGGCGGTTGTTGCCCTCGCCAGGCTGCGCCGGGCGGCGGAGGGGGCTGCAAGGGCTGAAATGCCCGGGCTGCAGGGCTGTCCCTCCCTGCCAGGCTGTCTGGAGCCATCCTCAGCTCGGCTGGCACGGGCCGGGTGAGGCAGAGGATAAACAAAGCGTCAGGAAGCTGCTGGTGCAGGTGAAACGGGGAGATAACACCGGGGGTTTCTGCCGAGGGAGCGGCGCCCTGGGCCGATCCCTGCGCACACAGAGCCTCCCCACAAACTGCTGGGGAGGGTTTGAAAGCTGAAATCCGGCTGTGCAGGGCAGGCTGGGCTTCGGCGCCGTCTTTGGGATTTGTTCTTGGCCCGTTTGGGGTCCAAAAGTGTCTGGTGGTCAGGGCTTGGCGTGTCTGAGAGGGCTGGAGCAGGCTCGGAAGGCTGGAGTGACAAAAGGGTGCACAGCAGAGTTTTGGTGTCCCCAGCATCCCGTGGAGGGATGGGCAGCGTGTGGCTGCTCTGCCATGACAAAAGGGTGACAGGAAGGGCTGGAGGGAGGTGGCAGCAGAGTTTTGGTGTCCCCACACCCCTGTGGAGGGCTGGGCAGTGTGTGACAGCTCTGCCAGGGGCACTGGAGGCGGCACAGCAGAGTTTTGGTGTCCCCACACCCCTGCAGGGCTGGGCAGTGTGTGACAGCTCTGCCAGGGGCACTGGAGGAGGCACAGCAGAGTTTTGGTGTCCCCACACCCCTGGCAGGGCTGGGCAGTGTGTGACAGCTCTGCCAGGGGCACTGGAGGAGGCACAGCAGAGTTTTGGTGTCCCCACACCCCTGTGGAGGGCTGGGCAGTGTGTGACAGCTCTGCCATGGGCACTGGAGGAGGCACAGCAGAGTTTTGGTGTCCCCACACCCCTGTGGAGGGCTGGGCAGTGTGTGACAGCTCTGCCAGGGGCACTGGAGGAGGCACAGCAGAGTTTTGGTGTCCCCACACCCCTGTGGAGGGCTGGGCAGTGTGTGACAGCTCTGCCATGGGCACTGGAGGAGGCACAGCAGAGTTTTGGTGTCCCCACACCCCTGTGGAGGGCTGGGCAGTGTGTGACAGCTCTGCCAGGGGCACTGGAGGTGGCACAGCAGAGCTCTGCTGTCCCCACACCCCCGCAGCGCTGGCAGCTCTGCCGGCTGTTTCCCAGGGGTGCTGTGATCCCTGCCGTGCTCACCCCGTGTCTCCCAGGGCCCCTCCTGAACCCCCTGGTGGTGTTCTGCCCGTCCGAGGCCGAGCTGAAGCAGTGGCTCTACCACCTGGAGAAGCAGATCCAGCTCTGCGGAGGGAGCCTGCCCTTGCCCCTGCTGGCCCAGGTGAGTGTCCCACGGCCATGTCCTGTGTCCGAGCTTTCCTTTGGGGGCTTTCCTGGGGGGAGAGGGTGCAAAAAGAGCTCCCAGGGGGGTCTGAGAGCCGCTGGCAGCGGGGATGTGCTGGAAGGAAGAGCTGCCACCCATGGGTGCCACCAGCAGCAGCGCGAGCTCCGCGGGGTCTGGCTCAGAGAAGCTCTCACGCTTTTGGGTGCTTGTGCAACCACCCAGAGCTTGCAAAACAGCAGCAGGAGGAGGCTGAAGCCTAAAAAACAGGCCCAGATTCGAGAGATTGCCTCTCCCCGTCTCTGGGGGTGTTTTAATTCCCTCCCCCTCGGAAAGGCATTTCCAGGTGATGCTCGGTGTGGAGAACCATTGTCCATCCCCAGCTGGAAAACCGCCTCCTGCCCAGATTTATTTACTCTTTCCCACTCCTGCTGCACCAAAACAGTGTCCCCAGGTGGGGCCAGGGCCTGGCTGGCGGCGGGGGAGGCCAGGCGTGCCCGTGGTCAGTGTGGGCTGTCCCCAGGGCGCCGGCGGCAAGGAGGAGCTGCGCTGGTCCGTGCAGAACCTGCCCGTGCGGGAGTGGAGAGGGACCCAGCGGGAATCCCTGGGAGAAATCCTCTGCATCTCCAAGGTGAAGCTCCAGCACCTGCCCTTCCAGGTAGGACACGGCTCCGGGGAGGGAGGGAGGGAGGGATGATGGATGGATCCATGGAGGGATGGAACCATGGTGGGATCCATGGAGGGATGGATGGATGGATGGATGGATCCATGGTGGGATAGATGGATCCATGGAGGGATGGATGGACCCACAGATGGATGGAGTGCAGGGAATCAGCCTGGCTCTTCCCAAAGCCATCTCCCAGCACAGGGAATCAGCCTGGCTCTTCCCAAAGCCATCTCCCAGCACAGGGAATCAGCCTGGCTCTTCCCAAAGCCATCTCCCAGCACAGGGAAGCAGCCCAGCTGCTCCCAGCGCCCTTGGCCCAGGCTGCTGCCAGAAGGACAAAGCCAAGGGCTCCCCTGGACGTCCCCTGGCTGTCCCCTGGCTGTCCCCTGGCTGTCCTCTGGATGTTCCCTGGCTGTTCCCAGGGCTCCAACCCTCTCCTCTTCCCCAGGAGCAGCACGACCGGCTGCTGGTGCTCTACCCCTCCACGCTGGTGATCATGTCCGAGGAGCCCACCGGCCTCTGCTTCAAGGTGAGACCCTCTCGGAGCACCCTGCTGCTCCCTGCCCTGCACCTGCACTCCCCGTGCTCCCGCCGCTCCCTCCCGTGCCAGCTGGCAGGGAGCGGGCACGGGGATGCTGCAAGATCCCTTCCCACGAGAAACACCCTGCCCTGCTCCAGCCGCCCGGGGGAACGAGCTGCCTGCCAAGGAGCAGGGAGGGAGGCTGTGCCGGCACGGAGCCCGGCCCTCCCGCTCCGAGCAGGAGCTGGCACCGCCCCAGAGTGCCCCCGAGGGGGTTCGCCTGCCAGGCTCTGTGCCACGGGACCCCTCTGGAGCTGGGAGCAGCCGGGCAGCGCGGGATGCAGTGGGGAAGGGCTCGGGCAGCCAGGGGAGGGGACAGCAGGGGACAGGAGGCTGCTGCTGGTGCAGCACTGGCAGCGCTCTCCCTCTGCGGGAGCAGCAGGGCCAGAATCTCACTGGGATGTGCAGGATGCAGGAATCTCACTGGGATGTGCAGAAGGCAGCAGGAATCTCACTGGGATGTGCAGGGGGCAGCAGGAATCTCACTGGCATGTGCAGGATGCAGGAATCTCACTGGGATGTGCAGGGGGCAGCAGGAATCTCACTGGGATGTGCAGGATGCAGGAATCTCACTGGGATGTGCAGGATGCAGGAATCTCACTGGCATGTGCAGGGGGCAGCAGGAATCTCACTGGCATGTGCAGGATGCAGGAATCTCACTGGGATGTGCAGGGGGCAGCAGGGACAGCAGGGACAGCAGGGACAGCAGGGACAGGGAGCTCCCCAAGGGACGCCAGAGCAGCTCCTCTGCCGTGTCTGTCTGTGGCAGCAGCGCTGCAGCCCCAGCGCAGGCAGGCAGTGGCACTGAGCAGTGCCAGCCCCGGTGGCTCCGTGACCTCCAGCATCACCTGATGCCCATGAAGAGCCCCTTGTGCTCTCTCCGCATCTCCCGCGCTGGAACAAAGGCCAGGAGCAGCGGTGCCCTGTCTGTGACCCCGGAGCTGCTGCTCCGCCGCATCCCTGAGTCACCCGGCCGGGCCCCAACAGCGCTGCGGAGCTGCAGGGCTGTGAGGTGCGCCGTGAACCCACGGGGCTCCACGGAACGCGTGTGTTGCCATCCTGGGAAGAGCAGCTCCCTCCCGGTGAGGAGGGCAGAGCTCCCTGCATCCCAGAGCGGCTCTGCAGGGCGTTTTCCAGCAGCTGGGACGCGCCTCGGGCACGGCCCGGTTTCGGGAAGGTGCTGTTTGCAGCTCCTGGGAACGGGCCGGGCTCTCCCATGAGCTCATCTCTTTTGAAACCCTAAACCCTGCCCCGTGCCCTGCTCCCTTCCCAGGCCGTGCTGCCTTCCCACGGTGCCGGCGCTGATTCACCGTGGCGGGGAACCTGCTCTTCCAGCGGCGTGCCGGGGCACGGCAGCCTCCTCCCGGGGCTCTGCCCTCGCCCGCACTCGGGGCTGGGCGGGGAACAGCCCCGTGCTTTTGTTCTGCAGCTGCACCGGAGCTGCCCCTGCCGAGGGCGTGGGGCTGGGATGGGGCTCGCCCCGATGCTCCGGTGGGAAAAGGCCCCGGGCGAGGTGGGAGCGGTGAGGGGGAGCTGCTGAGGGGGCTGGAGCTGTTGGTGGGATGTTGGGGAGCTCCCCGAGGTACGGCTTTGTGCAGAGGATGGAGCGCTGGCCCTACACAGTCGTGACGGGGGCAGCAGGAATCTCACTGGGATGTGCAGGGGGCAGCAGGAATCTCACTGGGATGTGCAGGAGGCAGCAGGAATCTCACTGGGATGTGCAGGATGCAGGAATCTCACTGAGATGTGCAAGGGGCAGCAGGAATCTCACTGGGATGTGCAGGAGGCAGGAATCTCACTGGGATGTGCAGGAGGCAGGAATCTCACTGGGATGTGCAGGAGGCAGCAGGAATCTCACTGGGATGTGCAGGATGCAGGAATCTCACTGGGATGTGCAGGGCGCAGGAATCTCACTGGGATGTGCAGGGGGCAGCAGGAATCTCACTGGGATGTGCAGGAGGTAGGAATCTCACTGGGATGTGCAGGGGGCAGCAGGAATCTCACTGGAATTGCTCCGGTGGGAGCAGAGTTTGGCTGCCCGGTGCCCACACGCAGAGCTGTGCCCCTGGTCCCTGGCTCTGATCCCAGCACTGCCCCTGTCTCCACAGGGAGAGCTCCCACTCAACGCCATCCAGGTGCTCTTTGAGGAGAACGACAAAACCTCCTTTTTGATCGAAGGTGGGCATCTGGCGCGGGAGGGAGAGCCTGGCACAGCCACGGGGGCTCGGGGTGTGCATCCTGCACATCCCTGGTGCAGCCAGGCTCCCTGAACCACCCTGCCTGGAAATCTGGGATCCTCTGTGTCCTGGCAGGAGAGCCTGGGAGCCACAGCAGCACCGAGGGCAGAGCATTCCCTGCACCATCCCATATCCACCCTGATCCCACATTCACCCTGATCCCACATCCATCCCCATCCCACCTCCAGCTCCCAGGGGATGTGGGGTGGGCAGGAGCAGGAGGATTCCCGGGTGTTTCCGAGCGCTCTGGCCCGGGCTCAGCAGCGGGGGATGTTTTTTTCCAGGCCGGCTGATCAACTCCATCCGGGTGACCTGTGCCACCTACCAGGACTACCAGGAGTGGCTCTACTGCCTCAAAACCGCCCAGTTCCGAAACGCAGACTCCTCCCTCTCGGGGTCCGAGAGCTTCTCGGGGTCCAAGCCCCCACACCCCGGCCAGGTGAGGGATGCTTTGGGGTCACAGCCCCACACCTCATCCAGGTGAGGGATCCTTGGGGATCAGAGCCCCACACCTCATCCAGGTGAGGGATGCTTTGGGGTCACAGCCCCACACCTTTTCCTCCTGGGCACCCCTCATTCCCCTCGCTCACCCCAAAACCAGCATATACCACACTCCAGGCACAGCTGTGGGGACACAGCCCAGAACCCGGGGACACGAGGGCTGTGTCCCCAAGGATGTCCCTGTCCCTGAGGATGTCCCTGTCCCCAAGGATGTCCCTGTCCCCAAGGATGTCCCTGTCCCCGAGGATGTCCGTGTCCTCAAGGATGTCCCTGTCCCCAAGGATGTCCCTGTCCCCAAGGATGTCCATGTCCCCAAGGATGTCCCTGTCCCCGTGCAGTTCACCAGCAGCGGGAGGGGATCCCTCAGCTCCGATGGCCGCACGAACTCCTGGGCGTCCGGAGGGAGAGTGACCACGCTGACCCAGCTGTCCCAGACCAGCGGCTCCCTGCCCGACGGTCACTCCTTCCTGCTGACCCCCGAGGGCCGGCTGCTCGAGGAGCCCCTGTCCCCCGGCTATTCCCAGCCTCTGCACGTAAGTGAACGCCAAAAAAAGCCCGGGATTCCTGTGGGGATCCCCCCGGGATGGGGCTGGAGCTGCCTTTGGGGCTGGCAGTGTTTGCTGTGGGGTTGGAGCAAATCCCTGCCTGGAGCCTGGGCTTGGCCTGGCTCAGCTCGGACAGGAAAAGGGTGCTGAGGGATCCCAGTCACATCCCAGTCCTTGTTTCAATCCCATCCCAGTCCCAGTCCCAGTCCCAGTCCCAGTCCCAGTCCCAGTCCCAGTCCCAGTCCCAGTCCTCTGCCCTGTGCTGGAGCTGCTGGGGATTCCAGAGGATTACAAAAGGACAAGCAGGAGCTTCAAAGGCTGGGAAATCCCAAAACAAAAGCCGCAGGGGGGTGGAGGAATTTTCCAGGCGGGATCTTTGCTCTGACCCTGGGCAGGACTCACAGCTCCAGGGATGTCAGAGCGTGTGGGGCTGGCCCGGGGCAGCACGGGGGTGATTCCCGAGCCCGGGGTGGTGTTGGGGTGATATCCATGTGCATTCCCAGCCCGGCGTGATGTTGGGGTGATGTTGGGGTGATACCCATGTGCATTCCCAGCCCGGGGTGATGTTGGGGTGGTGTTGGGGTAATGTCAGGGTGATGGTGGGGTGATGTCGGGGTGATGTCAGGGTGATGTCGGGGTGATGTCGGGGTGATGGGGTGGTGTCGGGGTGATGTCGGGGTGATGTCAGGGTGATGTCAGGGTGATGTCGGGGTGATGGGGTGGTGTCGGGGTGATGTCGGGGTAATGTCAGGTTGATGATGGGGTGATGCCCGTGTGCATCCCCGGCCGGAGCAGAGCCGGCTGCAGCGGCTGTGCTGTCGTTGCAGAGCCTGGCACTGCCCGCCTGGCCCGGCTCGGTGCCGCCCGCGCAGGAGCTGCGCAGGGGGAACAGCGCCAGGAAATCCAAGGGCAGGAGCAGTGGGCAGCAGGAGCCCGAGAGGAGCGGCCTGGTGCCCCAAAACCCCAAAGCAGAGACGCAGTCCCCGGTGTACCACGAGCCCTACGCAGCACACAGCTGCCAGCAGCAGCCCTCGGCACAGCTGGACACGGGCAGGGTGAGGAACGGGGACGGGGATGGGGATGGGGATGGGGATGGGGATGGATGTAGGATCAGGATGGATGAGGGATGGGGATGGGTGTAGGATCAGGGTGGATGCAGGATCAGGATGGATGAGGGATCAGGATGGATGCGGGATCAGGATGGATGTAGGATCAGGATGGATGTGGGATGGGGCTGGGTGTAGGATCAGGATGGATGTGGGATGGGGCTGGATCCTCCTGCCTGGGCACAGCACCGTTCACCTCTCCCTGCCGGTGCTGCTGGCAGGGACAGGGGCCCGGCAGGTGCTTCGGGGCAGGTGTGAAATCTCTTCCATGGGAAAAGGGGCCATGGCAGGGGAGGTTGGGCAGATGGAGCAACGCCTCCCGCAGCCCTGGGATGTGGGCACCAATTCCTGAGCAGTCCACGAGTAGGAGGTGATTGCCTCATGGGACACAGCCTCCTCTTGCACGGGTTTTCCAGCGTGTCTCCATCAGTTTTTTAGTGATGCCACTGCCCCAGCCCCTCCGTGACGGTTCCTTAAGGAATTCCCCTCGCTGAGCACAGCCAGGAGCTGGCCCCATCATCCCACACGGATGAGCAGCATTTGGGACTTCACAGCCCCGCTCCAGCCCCTCCTGCGAGCGCCCTGTCCCTGTTTCCATCCTGAGCACACCGAGCTGGGCGGGAATTCAGCTCTCAGCAGCTCCCAGCTCCCCGCAGCAGCCGCTGCTGCCCCTTTCCACTGATCCCTCGGCTCCCAGTGCTCCCAGTGCTCCCAGTGCCCCCAGCCTCCCCTCCTGCGGCTCCCAGCTGGCCCTGACTCAGCAGCCAGGCTCCAGGAATCCTGCCCGGGGTTATTTCTTTCCCTGCCATCTGAGGAGGGATGAGGAAACTCCGGAGCTGCATTTCGGGGTGGGGCAGGGCCCAGCACAGTTCCCTGTCCCTTCACGCCGGGTGGAGGGGAACAGGTTTCCCCTGTCTGATCACAACAGCCCCGGGGGGAGACAGAAACCCCCAGACAAAGGCAGAGACGTGAACCAGGCTCCCGAAACCGGAGATTCCCAGTTCCAGTCCCATCCCAGTCCCGGAGATGAGTCAGAGCCAGAGACCACCCTGCCCTCCCCCAAAAACCCACCCTGATCACCGCAAAAAACCCACCCTGTCACCCCAAAAAACCACCCTTCTCACCCCAAAAACCCACCCTGCCACCCCAAAAACCACCCTGCTCACCCCAAAACCCACCCTGCCACCCCAAAATCCCAGCTGTGATAAGGGAGTGCCTTATCCAGCATTTCCAGCTGTGACAATCCAGCAGGGATTTTCTGAGCAGTTTTTACCCCCCTGCCTTCACGTCTGGCCAGCTCCCACCGTGCCTTGGATCCCTGGGAGCGGCCCAGCGGGGTGAGGACGGAGCAGAGTTTGTGGGGAGGGCAGAACCAGCAATCCTCGCTCGGCCCCGGAGCGCTGCCAGCCCCGCTGGATTTGGGGCTGGCATTTCCCGGGTGGGCATTTCCCGGCTCTCACGTTTCCCGGGTCCGAGCTGGGGCTGTTGTTTTTTGTTGCAGTTCCTGCAGTGCCACGGGCACACGGCGCCATCCCCGTGTCCCCAGCACGCGTCTCCGGAGCGGTGGCACTGCCAGCCCCTGCCAGGGCACGGCCGGGAGGTGCCCACGGGCCCCGCTTACGACACCCCGGGCACCCCGCGGCGGCTCCGGCTGCGGGCACCGGCCCAGGGCTCCTACCTGGGGGAGGTGAGGCGGGGAACCACCGCAGAGGGGCAGGGGACACTCGGGGGGGGTGAGGGGACACTCGGGGGGGTAAAGGGACACTCGGGGGGGGTAAAGGGACACTTGGGGGGACACTCGGGGGGGTAAAGGGACACTCGGGTGGGGTAAGGGGACACTCGGGTGGGGTAAGGGGACACTTGGGGGGGGTAAAGGGACACTCGGGGGTGTAAAGGGACACTGGGGGGGGTGAGGGGACACTTGGGGGGACACTCGGGGGGGTAAAGGGACACTCGAGTGGGGTAAGGGGACACTCGGGTGGGGTAAGGGGACACTCGGGGGGGGTAAAGGGACACTCGGGGGTGTAAGGGGACACACAGAGGGTATAAGGGGACACTCAGAGGGACACTCAGGGGGTCCAGAGGACACCCAAGGGGTGCAGGGGACACTCAGAGAGTACAGGGGACACTTGGGGGGTGTAAGGGGACACTCGAGGGGACACTCAGAGGGTCCAGGGGACAGTCAGAGGGTACAAGGGGATGTTTAGAGGGTGCAGGGGGCACCCAGGGGGTGCAGGGGAACAACCCCGTGGTCCCAGCTCGCCTGGGGGGGGGTCCCTGCAGGGCTCTGTGCCCTTTGCTCCGTGCCAGGGACCATCCTGGCGAGCAGGGGCCGTGCTGACGCCCGGCTGGGCAGCGTCCCGGCGTGGCACCGCCGTGCCACCCTCAGCGGGCGTCCCTCTCTCCCCAGATCTCCTCCCTGCCAGAGGAACACCCGGGCCCTTCGCTGCACGCCCCAGGTGAGGCCCCGGCCCTCGGTGCCCTCCCCGCTGCCCCTCGGCGCTCCTCCTCCCCGAGGCTGTCCCCTGCCCCGTGCCCGTGCCACCTGTCCTGGCTCAGCAGGAGAAAATCCCAGAGTTAGGAGGGACGGGTCCTGGAAGAGACAGAGAACACTGCCCCACATGGTTTAACAGGAGATAAACCCAGAGTTAGGAGGGACAGGTCCTAGGAGGGATAAAGAACGCTGCCTCACATGGTTTAACAAGAGAAAATCCCAGAGTTAGGAGGGACAGGTCCTGGAAGAGACAGAGAACGCTGCCTCACATGGTTTAACAGGAGATATTC
This sequence comes from Progne subis subis, assembly GCA_022316685.1. NCBI lineage: Eukaryota > Metazoa > Chordata > Aves > Passeriformes > Hirundinidae > Progne > Progne subis. The sequence continues at coordinate 26,831 of JAKJHU010000158.1, read as the reverse complement.
CCAGAGTTAGGAGGGACGGGTCCTGGAAGGGATAAAGAACAGTGACCCACATGGTTTAACAGGAGATATCCCCTGGAATGATGAGGGAGGGGTCCTGGAAGGGATAAAGAACCCTGCCCCAGCTGGTTTAACAGCAGATAAACCTCTGGAATTTCGAGGGATGGGTCCTGGAAGAGACAGAGAGCCCTGCCGCAGCTGCTTTAACAGATGGTGACAGGACCCAAACTTTGGTTACATCTTGCATTACAAGACAAGAGGGGAGCACAGCACTCATTTAATGGCAGAAAAGCAGAATCCCTGTAAGCTCGTGGGCACAGTGGCACCTCACGGGCGTGTAAAGCACGCTCCTCCCCGTTCCCTGCAGGCGGGAGCCTTGGCACCCACCAGGTGACAGATGCCGCCGGCCCCTGCCGCGACTCCGCGTCCTACCACGACTACGCCGAGCTCCAGAGCTTCCAGAGCGACCTCAGCTACGACAACCTGTGGGAGGCCGAGGAGAAGGAGCTGGGCAGCCCCTGCAGCTCCCCTTCTCCTGTCCAGCAGGTTTTCCAGGTCTAGGGGCTGCTCCAGGCACGGAAAATCCCCCGGCGCTCTCCTGTCCCCGGGAAGAGCCCCTGGCAGGTCCAGGGCTCCAATTCCTGCCCGAAATCTGAGGCTGGGGGCAGAGCGCAGCAGCCCCAGCCCCTGTGGGGCCGCAGGAGCGCTCGGGGACAACGCCTTTGCCCCCCGAAAATCAAGGAGCCAAAAAAGGGGTCAGGCTCCTTCAGGTTCCCTCAGGAGCTCAGTGTTCAGAGGGAGCAGCAGCTCCAAAGGCAAAAAGGAGCCTGGATTTGTGGGATTCCTTTGTGCCAGAGCCTCAGCTGGTCCCTGGGGGCTCCCCAAAGCTCCCCGCAGCGAGCTCTGGAGGCTGCCGGGGCGCACGGGGCACTCAGCGCCCGTCCTGGCACACCAGGGGCAGCCAGGGCTGCGCTCTGCTCGCAGGTTTCTCCTCCTGCCGGAGCAGAGCCAGCAGGCAGAAAATGGAGAGGGGAGAAAAACCCCAAAGCCCACGCAGGTCTGAGCACAGCGGGATTCCCTTTCCGCCCCGCGCCAGCAGAATTCCTTCCTGCCAGGGCTGGCTCCGACCCCGGCGCCAGTGAAAACGCCAGGTGACGTGCGCTCCCCGAGGGCCTGCCCTGCCGGGGAACCCCCAAATTCCCCTGGGGCGTCCCTCCCAGCCCTGGGCTCACCCCAAAGGCTGCTCCAGGCGAGGACGGGAGGAAATTCCCCTCGGGAGAGGCTCCGAAGCCCCGCGGGGAGCGCCGCGGTGCCAGGGGGGCTGGCACACCCCCGGTGCCCCTCCAGAGCCACCGCGGGGCACAAACAAGGGACAGAGCCTCGGGGTCGTTATTTCCCAGCCTCTTAGGCCAGATCCTTTAGAGGGTCAGCAGCAAATCCCAATGTTTTCACCTGAGGCTCTAAATCCTTCACCTTTGTTCCCGGTGCAGAGGCTGCAAATCCAACACGGAGACAAAACCCTCTGCTCTGGTTCTTTCCCTGGTGCAGCCACAACAATTTGTACTTGAATATCTCTGGTTGTATTTTCATTTTCGGGGGATTTTTTTGGGTTTTTGTTCTGGGTGGGATTTTTTGTTGGGTTTTTTTTTTTCAGGAGGTATCCAACGAAGTTTACATGTAAATTCTGAGCGGGTTCTGTGAATTTAAATGTAAATGTGGCTGAGTTGAAGAGCTGTTTAATTTTCTAGCCGTGGCTGGTGTTGAGTTCTGTGAAAGGGGTACGTTCAGGAGCGTGTGGGGCTCGGAGCTGTTGTTGTTTCCTCTCAGGTTTGCTCCATTTCGGGGAGGATCTGCACCTGATAACCCCCCAAAATATCGATTTATTCCCAACAAAACCGCGCTGGAGGACATCCCAAATGGGATGAGGTGATCCCGGGGGGGTCTCCAGGCCCCTGGGTGAGCGCTCTGAGGTCTCCACGGGAGGGGACATGTCACCGCTCCCCGGTGGCGTTCTGTGGGGTCGGACAATTCCCGGCCGTGGTTCCCTCCCTTTGCCGTCCTGCGCTTGCATGAGGGGGATTTTTGCCCCTGGGGTGTGTCCAGGAGGGTTCCCGGAGCGCCCCAGCTCCTGTTCCCCCAAACCCTGACCCGAGGCTCCGCCGGACCTGGCTTTGGCTTTTCCCGGTGCTGCTCCGGGTGGGTTTGGGGCTGTAAAACCCTCCCCTTCCTCCTGCTTTGCTTTTCCTCCGACACATTTCTCAGCAGAGCCGGGGGTTAAAAATCGCTTTATTGATGTAGAGCAGCGCCAGATGTGTCCGGGTGGCGCTGAGGTGGAAACCGGCACCTGCAAACACGAAAAAACCTCTTCAATCCCGCCACGGATCCGCGCTTCCTTCCCCTGCTGCAGGGACCCTGGCGTTCGCCCTGCTCTCTGATATTTTAGCCACAATTCCAAACTTTTTGGTTTTCTCCCCTCAAAGAATAAACAGCAAATTTTAAGGGGGAAAGGAAAATAAAAGTCAGTAGAAAGCGGAACTTGTAACCTGCTCCTTTGGCTTTGGGAGCGGGGAGAAATTCTCAGCGAGACAGCACAAGGTGTAGCAAAAATCAGCCTGGTTCTTGTATTTTAATATTCATTTTTATTAATTTTTATTAATTTTAATTAATTTTATTGATAAAAATATATTTATATATTTATCTATATTTATATATTTTGACGTGTAAAAATATTAAAATATATTTAAATATATAATTTATTTTTATTCATAAAATATATTTTTATTTACCTTTTTGTCTCCTTCATCGCTAAATATATATAAATAAATATTTATATATATTTGACGTGTATTCAAGATGTATATTTTATATATTTATATATAAATATAAATATATTTACACGTAAATGTATATATATACACCTCTCTATATACACACACATTAATGCACATATGTGTAAATGTGTATGTATAATACGTATTTTAAATCTATATATATATTTGTATGTATATTTATGTATATATGTTATATATACACATACACACACATTAAATACACATATCAATGTATATGTATAAATATTTGTATTTTAAATATATATATATGTATATATATTTAATGTGTGTTATAATATATATAACTCACACATTAAATACACATATATGTGAATGCATATGTATTAGATATATATAGATATATATTTATCTATATCGATATCTATATATTTATATATATCTAGAATGATATATAAAATATATATTACATATAAAATAAATTATATTATATATAGTATGTGAGCTATTTGTAATATATATATTATATATATTTATATTAAAGTTATATATATAATTTTATAAATATATAAATATATATAATTTATAAATATATAAAGATGTAATATATAAATATATAAAAATTAATAAATATTTCAATATATAATATATATAATATATAAATATATACAAAATATATATAATAATATATAACAAATATATATAAAAATCTACAAATATATAAAAAATATTTTTATAGATAGATAGATATAATAATTTTTATAGATAGATAGATAGATATAATAATTTATATATCTATATTTTCTTTTTTTTTTTTAAGTCTTTATGACGGCATTTGTGGATTTATATATATATATATATATATATATATATATAATTTTTTTTTTAAAGTCTTTATGATGGCATTTGCGGATTTATATATATATATATTTTTTTTTTTAAAGTCTTTATGACGGCATTTGTGGATTTTTTAATATATATATATATATATATATATTTTAAGTCTTTATGATGGCATTTGTGGATTTATATATATATATATATATATAAAAAAAATTTTTTTAAAGTCTTTATGATGGCATTTGCGGATTTATATATATATATATATATATTTTTTTTTTAAGTCTTTATGACGGCATTTGTGGATTTTTAATATATATATATATTTTAAGTCTTTATGACGGCATTTGCGGATTTTTATATATATATATATATATATATTTAAATTTTTTTTTTTCAAGTCTTTATGACGGCATTTGCGGATTTATATATATATATATATATATATATATTTAATTTTTTTTTTTTTTTAAGTCTTTATGACGGCATTTGCGGATTTCCGGAATCCCTCGGGGCGCGGTTCTGCCCCTTCCTGCTCCGACAGCCCCAATTCGGGGCGGCTCCGTCCCTCCCCGGCCGAGCCCCGCGGGTTTCGGGGTTCTGAGGAGCAGAATTCTCCCGGAGAATCCCCAAAACACGCGGAGCTGTGCCACCGGAGCTGGCACCCGCGGCTCTGCCCTGCGCAGCGGGGCTGGCACCGCGCCCACCCAAAACTGCCCGAGAGAGAGAGAGAGAGAGAGAGAGAGAGACAGCCCCCGAAAATGGGAGAGAGAGGAGCAAAATGGGGAGAGAAGGAAAATGGGGAAAAAGAGAAGGAAAATGGGAAAAGAGAGAAGGAAAATGGGGAGAAGAGAGAAGGAAAATGGGGAGAGAAGGAAAATGGGGAGAGAAGGAAAATGGGGAGAGAAGGAAAATGGGGAGAAGAGAAGGAAAATGGGGAGAGAAGGAAAATGGGGAGAAGAGAGAAGGAAAATGGGGAGAAGAGAGAAGGAAAATGGGGAGAGAAGGAAAATGGGGAGAGAAGGAAAATGGGGAGAAAAATGGGAAAAAAGAGAAGGAAAATGGGAAGAAGAGAAGGAAAATGGGGAGAAGGAAAATGGGAAAAAAGAGAAGAAAAATGGGAAAATGAGAAGAAAAATGGGAAGAAGAGAAGGAAAATGGGGAGAGAAGGAAAATGGGAAAAAAGAGAAGAAAAATGGGAAAAAAGAGAAGAAAAATGGGAAAAGAAGAGAAGGAAAATGGGGAGAAGAGAAGGAAAATGGAAGAAGCGAAGGAAAATGGGGAGAGAAGGAAAATGGGGAGAGAAGAAAAATAGGGAGAAGAAAAATGGGAAAAAAGAAGAAAAATGGGAAGAAGAGAAGGAAAATGCAGAGAAAAGCAAACAGGAAGCTCTGCTCTGATTTCATCACCGAGACATGAGGGGGGAAAAAAAAAAATCCGAATAAAAAGAGCTGCTGCTCCTAAAGCCGTTCCCGGAAAAATAAAATCAATAAAAATGTAAAAAAAAAGGGGAGAGGAATCCCTGAAGTGTCCGGGCGGGACGAAATGCGGGTGAAACACGGGCAGCTCCTCGGGGAGCACCTGCCTGACTTTTTCATGCGCCTGGCACCGGCGGGTGTCAGATGAGGGAGCGACGTGCGCGGCAGCGCTGGCACCGCTGGCACCGCCCGCCCTGGCCCCGGCACGGAAAGGTCCCTGCGGCTGTGCCAGGCAGAGGGCAAGGGCAAAACCGCAAAACCCCTCGGTGCTGCAGGCCTGGGAGAAATCCTTGGGTTTCTTAACCAAATGGGCTTAAAAACGGGATGAAAAGAGGCTAAAGAAGCACAAACGGCCTGTCTTAAATTCCTAAAGAAAAGGAAAAAAAGGAAAAAAAAAAAATTTCTTAGATAAACCCAAACTTCCCGACTCGCCGCGTTTGGTTACTGAATTCTGCTGTGTACAAAGAAGCGGGGAAATGTTGAATTTGCGAGGTTTAATCTCAGTTTTGGCTGTGGACAAAAACAAAACCATCGGGGACAGGAGGGATCTCCGTGTCTCTGCTGGGGACAGGTGACGGCCGGGACTGAGCCGAGGGCAGGGACACAGCCCTGCTCTCTCCCCGGCCCCAAACGCGCCAGCTCCCGCAGGCTGGGTCCACACACACACACAGGGCATGGATTTCTCCTCCTGCAAAGCCGGGACTCCTCTAACAGCTCCCCACAGATGCTGGCAGAGCCTGGGAGGGTTTTCCCAACCTCAGGGATCCAGGGATTTTAATTCTATATGAAACAAGATCGGGGGGAGGGAAAAAAAATGGAAAATGGTGGAAAACAGAGCTTGACTTTCAAGTCAAGGGAGCCTCTTGTGTCAAGGAATTCACCCTCAAAGCATTTACTGCTTAAACAGAATTGTAAAAACTCCTGAGGTACAATAAATATATTAAATAACCCCCTGAGATGTGTCAGCTGCAAGTCAGGGAGTTTGCTCCGTGGTTTGCATCATTTTATTCTCTCCAGCGCATCCCCAAAATCCACAACAAAACCTCTGCTGCCCCCAACTCTTCGCACCGAATTCTGATTTTTCCATCCACCCCCACAGAGGGCACAGAAGCAGTTAAACGAGACAGAACTTTATTAGAAGCTTCCAGCACATTCCACCTGCCCTGCTCCCCTCCACAGCAGCGCTCTGGGCAGCGCTCAGCCGCTCCAGCCCGTGCCAGCCCCACATCTCGCCGTGCCCCACGGCCCCAGCCCTGCCTGGCACACACCAAAGCGCTGGGAGAGGAACTCCCCTCTGGAATTCCCAACACACAAACCCCAGCACTGGGAGAGGAACTTCCCCTCTGGAATTCCCAACACACAAACCCCAGCACTGGGAAAGGAACCTCCCCTCTGGAATTCCCAACACACAAACCCCAGCACTGGGAAAGGAACCTCCCCTCTGGAATTCTGGACACACAAACCCCAGCACTGGGAGAGGAACCTCCCCTCTGGAATTCCCAACACACAAACCCCAGCACTGGGAGAGGAACTTCCCCTCTGGAATTCTGGACACACAAACCCCAGCACTGGGAGAGGAACTTCCCCTCTGGAATTCCCAACACACAAACCCCAGCACTGGGAGAGGAACCTCCCCTCTGGAATTCTGGACACACAAACCCCAGCACTGGGAAAGGAACCTCCCCTCTGGAATTCTGGACACACAAACCCCAGCACTGGGAAAGGAACCTCCCCTCTGGAATTCTGGACACACAAACCCCAGCACTGGGAAAGGAACTTCCTCTCTGGAATTCCCAACACACAAACCCCAGCACTGGGAGAGGAACTTCCCCTCTGGAATTCCCAACACACAAACCCCAGCACTGGGAGAGGAACCTCCCCTCTGGAATTCCCAACACACAAACCCCAGCACTGGGAAAGGAACCTCCCCTCTGGAATTCTGGACACACAAACCCCAGCACTGGGAAAGGAACCTCCCCTCTGGAATTCTGGACACACAAACCCCAGCACTGGGAAAGGAACCTCCCCTCTGGAATTCCCAACACACAAACCCCAGCACTGGGAGAGGAACCTCCCCTCTGGAATTCTGGACTCACAAACCCCAGCACGGCTCTCAGAGCCTCGAGTGGAGCCCAACCCTGCTGGGAAGGTGAGGAAAGGGAATTTCTCCAGGGTAATGCCCTGGAGCGCTGAGGGAAGCCCTGGGATGAGGGGGAAAAGGAAAAGTCTCGTTTTCCGCCCTCACTTTCCATTCCAGGCCCCCTCGAGCCCTCCCCAGCCCCACGCTCCCCTCACCCCAGCCAATACATCGAATTCCCACATATCTTCTCCCTGCCGATTGGCACAGCCAAACCCATCCACGTCCTTCTCTTTCCTCTCCAACATCCTCCTGCCCCTTTCCCGAGACTTCCCTGAGCTCAGCCCTTTCCCTGCTGCCCTTCCCACGCCGTCCAAGCCCCTCGGGACCCTCCCCGGCTGTCCCTGCCCCCGGGTGCTCTCCTGCGGGATGGGGACAGGGACAGGGACAGGGACAGGGACAGGGACAGGGACAGGGACAGGGACAGGGACAGGGACAGGGACGTGTCCTCGCAGCACCTGTCCCCAGGGACAGAGCGACACGTGCGACAGAAACCTCATCCCCGCAGCGAGCTGGGGCTCCTTGGAGCGAAACCCGAGCGGCCGAGCTGTCCTGGGCCATCAAAGCGGTCCCGGGCTCGGCCCCCGCATCCCCCGGAGCTGCTGCCCAGCCCAGGCTTAGCCAAGCTCGTCCCAAAGCTCTCTTCTGCTCCTTCACAGACATCCCGGCTCTTCCTGCGCCGCCAGGTGATTCCAGCAGGGAGGAGGCACCTGGGCATTGCCAGGGGGGCAGCGCCAGCCCCAGTCCCGTCTGTCTCGTCAGTCTGTCCGTCTGTCCTGTCCCCGGGGCTGTCCCGCTCCCTGTGCCGTCCTGTCCCGCCGGGGATGGCTCCGGAGCAGTTCTCGGCGCTGGCTCCAGGCTTCTCCCAGAGTCCAGAGGAAGGCCCCGGGCTCTGCCCGTGCGGGTCCCGGGCAGCGGCTCCGGCGGGGCCGGGGTTAACTCCGGGGGTGCCCTTCCCTGACCTGCCGTCGGAAGTAGCGGATGGCCGAGAGGGTGCCGAAGCTCGCCAGGAACACTGGAAAACAGCCCGACACATTCCCACAGTGACTCTGGGGGCTTCTCCCACACCTCAGGATCTTTTCCCAGCCCGTGGGACACAGCGGGGGTCACTCCTCTCCCCGTCCCAGGCCCCTCCTGCCTTTGGTTTTCCTTCCCACCCACGGAATTTGTTCCCAGCTGCCCACAGCCCGATTATCCCGGGGTTTGGGTGCATGGAGACCAGGTGAAATCCCATAAAATTCCATTCAACATGGCTGGGTTTAGGGAAATGCTCCATGGGCTCCCCCGGTGGTGTGCAGCGGTTTGGATGCACAGATCCAGCTGGGGATTTCATGGATTGGCTGGAGTCACAGGTTCACATGGAGATTTGATCTTGGATGAGGAAGACACACTGGGAAAACCCCACCAGGGTTCAGGACAGCACCTTCATTCCCTGCTTCTGTTTGGACCAGGAGGACGCCAAGAAAAATCCCATTTTGGGATCGTTCTGGGGATTTTCTGGTCCCAGCCAATAGCAGAAAATATCCAAAACCCCGAATCAAAAACTGCAGGGACACAAGGAATAACTGATGGGGACAAAAGACAAACCCAGCTCTGCTCTGCACTCGCACCCAAATGTTTTTGATTTGGTTTATAAGAGATCTTAAGTTCCCTTGATTCCCAAGCAAAACTGGGAACCTGAGCCGTGTTTTTGGACCCAAATTCAGACTGGGGTTTGATTTCTGTTAGAGGAACACAAATTCAGCCGGTGGGAAGCCCGAACGCCCGGAGGGAACGGCTGGCCTGGGTGTGGGGGTGTGGAACAGCCGCTGCCTCCCTCCGCTCCAGGTCATTCCACCCCGGGGCACGAGGAGCGGATCCCGTTTTCCACACCTCTCCCGGGGCCACGTCCTCCATCCCAAAGCCTCAGCAGCCCAGGGGGAACAGGCCAAGAGCTGCTTGTGATGATGGCACTGAGCGGCCTTAGCTCAGGAGCTATTCCCAGCCCGCGGTGTCAGCTTCCTGGTGACCTTCGCCGGGAACATTCCTGGCCTGGAAAAGCAGCAGGAAGCCTTGGTCCTGGCATTTCTTCCCATGGAATGGGGCTCTCCAGGGCAGGAATGAGCAATGCTGCTCTGGGAGGGTTCTCCAGGGCTGGACCTGCTGCATCCAGGGCAGGAATCGGGAATGCTGCTCTCCCTGAGCCGTTCCCTGCTCACCCAGATGTCCCTGCTCCAGTGGGATTCAGTGAATTCGTGTTTCCTCAACGTCCTCTCTCCCACCAGCTTCCAGGAGCTGGGGTTGGAGAGGAGAGGAGAGGAGAGGAGAGGAGAGGAGAGGAGAGGAGAGGAGAGGAGAGGAGAGGAGAGGAGAGGAGAGGGAGAGGAGAGGAGAGGAGAGGAGAGGAGAGGAGAGGAGAGGAGAGGAGAGGAGAGGAGAGGAGAGGAGAGGAGGAGGAGAGGAGAGGAGAGGAGAGGAGGAGGAGAGGAGGAGGAGAGGAGAGGAGAGGATCCCGCGATCCCCAGGGAATTGCAGGACTCCGTGCAGGAGGATGATGCCTCAGCTGAGCTGTGTTTGGGGAGAGGATTAAACCTTGCGGGAACATCAGAAAAACACGGGAATTGCGTCCCAGCTGGGACAAGGGAATCTAAACCCGCTCACTCCAGATCCTAAGGAAATCCCGAGGAACAGCTCCCTGCCAGGGGCCGGATGGAGCAGGACCGAGGCTGTGGACACAGCTCAGCTCCAGCCACTTTGTCACAAGCACAAAAAGCCGTGAGCAAGGATCAGGATCAGAGGAGAGACAAGGCACGGGAAACCACTTTGGAGAACCAGGGAAAGGCTGCGCTTCCCCACGGGCAGCTGCAGGTATAAATATCCCGTATTTCCTCTCCTGCCAAGTGCCCCCCAGAGCCCTTCCCACCCCTCTCCAGGCGGGCACTGTACGTACTGGTCTTCCAGGCATCCGGAGCCTGCAGGTCAGATGTCTTCACGGCCCAGGAGGCCGAAGGCGCAGAAGACGAGGCACATGTCCTTGTGGCTCAGCACCCGCGGGTCCTTCCGCTGCTCCTGCCACGACAGCAGGCGCCAGGTCTGGGGGCTTTGTGCCACCCCCCTCTGCCAGCCCTGCCCTCCCCCCGGACAGCAAATCCCTGCCTCTCCCGGGAAATCCTCCTGAAGGTGTTTTTGCCCCGGGGCTGAGCTCAGAGGGGGCTGTTCAGGGCTCTGTGTGTCCCCATAGGACAGTGGCACATTTGTCACCCCCCTCCAGCCTCACGCCTTGTTCAAACCCCGAGGAAATGTTTGTTAAAGCCGCCTCACCGCCTCCCTGCGGATCTTCCCAGCCCTCCGTGGCGGCTGGAATTGGGTGTGGGCAGCGGATTTAGGACGGAGCGGTTCCTGGGGGTGCAGGCAAGGTCCCCTTCCTGTCACCGGTGTCCCCAGGCACACCCGGCTCAGCATCCCTCGGGCATCCCAGCCCACTGCTGCCTCCTCCCGGGATGAGAGACATCCCCGAGGGCTCTGCGTTCCCTGCCCCGCCGCACTTCCAGCCCGGAACAACCTGCCGGCCTGTCTCAACATCACGTGATTTTTGCTCCTATTCGTTGGATCAGGCTTTTAATTAAAACCGGCTTATTAATTAGCTGTGGCCGCCTCACAGGGTTTTTTTCTCCGTGCAAACGGACTGGGAGCTCGGTTTTGAGGCTCCCTTTGGGATGGCTCCCTTGTTGTTTGGGTTTGGTATTAACTCTGAGGCTCTGAGCATCATTTAAGCTCAGATCCAAATCCCCTGCCTGTCCTCGGGGGTCGAACGTCTCCCTTTATTCCCATTCCTCTCACCTGCCCCCAGGCAAGGCCCAGGTGACCTCTGAGGTCTCAGGGGGGACGTTTTTCTGATCAGAGTGGGTTTTACAGGCCCACATTCCCTGTGCGTGCTGGGGGACCTGGCCGGGAGCACGGGGACACAGGGAACATCCCGAGGGGACACGGGGAACATCCCGAGGGAGAGCCCGAGGGGACACAGGGAACATCCCGAGGGGACACAGGGAACATCCCGAGGGGACACAGGGAACATCCCGAGGGAGAGCCCGAGGGGACACAGGGAACATCCCGAGGGAGAGCCCGAGGGGACACAGGGAACATCCCAAGGGACAGCCAGGGTGACACAGCCCGGGACACGTCCCTGCAGGGGATATCGGGATTTACCTCTCAGTGCCAAGGCCTTGTCTGCATCCTCTGGCCACACCTGGGCTCCTCCCAGCGGGACCAGGGCGAGGTTCTCCCCGGATCTTCTGGGCACCAGGGCCTGCGAGGTTGAGGCTTGGCCTCCTCCCAGCTGCATTTGCCTTTGCAGCAGGGACCTCAAAGCCCCCACAGCTTTCTTCACCTCGGAGGCCGGAGCCACGGAGAAAATCCCCCCCCAGCCCATCCTGTTCCGGGGTGTCTCTGGGAAGAAGTGTTCGTACGTTTCAGGGACTGGGATAACCACGGTGTCCCCGCCTGGGGCCGAGTTCGGAGCCTCCTTTTGCAGCCCAGTGCGGTCCGAGCCGCCCAGCTTCTTTCTTCTCCTGTCTTTAGCTTTGCCTTTTTTCCTGCTTCCTTCTGGTTCATTGAAAAAATACTCGTACAGTTCGGGCCAGGAGATTTCCCTTTGCAAGGGGGATTTCCTCCCCTCCACGGAGCTCCCCAGCTCCTCCTCCTCCTGGGAATCGCAGAACAGGTACTCGTACATCTCGGGCCAGGTCACATCCAGCGAGTTGGACTTGGGCGAGGCCCCGTCAGAAAAGCACAGCGGGCTCTTTGCCCTGGGGGTCTTGGCTGCAGCTTCCCAAGGGATCCCAGATGTGGGAATCGCGGGGATCCCCTCTGCGGGCTCACACGGGATCTCAATGGCAGGGATCCTGGGGATCTCGGCTGCGGGGATCCTGGGGATCTCAATGGCAGGGCTCCTGGGGATCTCAATGGCAGGGCTCCTGGGGATCCCTGCTGCAGGCTCCCAAGGGATCCCCACCGGAGGAATCCTGGGGATCCCAGCTGCGGGCTCCCAAGTGATTTCAGCTACAGGTTTCCTGGGAATCACAGGCGCAGGCTCCCAAGGGATCCCAGCTGCAGGAACTGCAGGGATCTCTGAGGCTTTCCTGGGAATCTCAGCTGAAGACTTCCTGGGAATCTCGGCTGCAGGAATTCCAGGGATCTCTGTGGGCTTCTTGGGAATCTCAGCTGCAGGAATTCCAGGGATCTCAACAGCAGGAACTGCAGGGATCTCAGCAGCAGGAATTCCAGGGATTCTCTGAGGGCTTCCTGGGAATCTCAGCAGCAGGAATTCCAGGGATCTCTGAGGGCTTCCTGGGAATCTCAGCGGCAGGAATTCAGGGATCTCAGCTGCAGGCTCCCCCCAGCCCCTCAGCAGCATTCCCTCCAAACGCTGCCGCGCTCCGGGGCTGGAGAGGCGCTCCCGGCATCTCCTGGCTCCCCTCTCCCGGAGCAGCCGCGGCTCCGTCGCCAGGGACCGCGGGGCGGTGTCACGTCCGCCAAGCCCCCGGCCTGCCCCGCCTTTGGGGGCTTGGAGGTCTTTGTCTTCCCCGGGGACTGCGGCTCCTTCCCCCTCTGCTTCTGGGGAGCTGCCCCGGGCTCGGGGCCATCCCCGCCAGGGCCGGGCACCGAGCGCTTGCTCTCGGCGGCCTCCTCGCTGCCCAGCCTCACCAGCGCTCCCTTGGCCGCCTTGTCCTTCCCCCTGCCCTTCCGAGGGGACATCGGCGAGCCCGGAGGTGCCTTCCCGGCTCCGGCCGCGCCCGGTGCCGCGGTGCCCGCGGGGTCCCTGTCCCCCTCGGTGGCGCTGGCTCCACGCTGCCTGCGGCTCTTCCTGGGCTGCGCCGGCACCTTGGGCCTCACCACGCTGGGGGATCCGCCCGGGGAGCTCGGCTCCGTGCCCGCCCTGTCCCCCTCCGCTGCCGTCCCCAGGGACGGGCTGGGCTCCGCGCCGGGCTCCGAGGGGGCAGCGCTTTTCTCGGCCCATCCCTCGGCGGAGGCTGCTGGAGCCTCCGGCTGCGCCACGGCTGCTCCCGGTTGTGCACCGCTCCCTGGCTGTGTCACCGCTCCCGGCTGTGCCCCCGGGGCTCGTCCCCCTGCAGCATCCCCGCCCTGCTCGGGGGCTCCGCAGGGCTCCGTGTCCCGGCTGCCTCCGGCCGCTCCTTTTCTCCGCCGCGTCCTGCCCCTGGCCACCCTGGGCAGTGCCACCGTCCGCGGTGGTGGCCGCGGGTGGCCGCGGTGGCTGCCTCCTCTGCGCGCTGGGCATGGCAGCGGCTGGCGGGCGGCCGGGCCGGTGGCTGTCACACGGGATGCCGCCCGCAGAGCCCGGCTCCGCTTCGTCGCCGCCGCCCGAGCGGTGCCCACGCCGCGGGGCGGTGTCACCACGTGGGGCAGCGCCGGCCGTGCCAGGCCCTGGCTCTCCGCCCGGCCCCTCGGTGCTGCGGGGACGGTGGCGGCCCGGGGCGTCACCTTGCTCAATGTCACTGAGGCACTGCTCCTCGGCCGTGGCCAGCGAGGCCGGCGCCAGGCTGCACTCCTCGGACGCCCGCAGGAACTCGGCCCACTCGCGGTCGTTCAGCTGGATGCTGTACTCGAAGTTATCCATGCCTGCGGCGGGGGAGGAGCAGCGGCGGGTCAGGGTGGAGAGGGCGAGGTGCGAGCCCCCAGCCCTTCCTGCCAGCTCCTCCCTTCCATCTGCCCGTCCTCGCGCGTTCCCAGCTGGAATTCCCAGCTGGAATTCCCAGCCCCTGGCAGCCTCGGCGGGGGTGGGGATGGCTGCTCTGGACCACAACGCAGCCAGCAGTGAGAGGGGACGCTGCCACCCCCGTGCTGTCCCCGCTGCCACTGCTCCCCAGCACGGCTGCGCCGGGATCGGGGCGCACCCCACAGCTGTGCCGGGGCTTTGGGATGTTCCCCACACCTGCACCGGGATCTGGATGCCCTGGACTCCAACACCCCATCACACCTCACCCCCTTTTTTTAAACTCATTTTGCCATCAACCCCCCTAAAAACCAGCACGGACGTTCCCGAGCATTCGTCACACAGCACAGACAGGACACGCCAGCAAAGCCACGGGGCAGCCCCGGGGAGGTGACAGCCGGCAGCAGGACAAACGGGGAGGTGACAGAGGCCGGGCAGGTGACAAAGGCTGGGGAGGTGACAAAGGCCATCCTACCTGTCCCCCAGCCCCAGGCGGGGATGGAGCCATTCGAGGAGCCAGGCAGGAGAGCCCTCCCAGCACAACATGATGCCTTGACGGGGGCAGAGAGCCCGGCTCCAGCTCCGATCCATTCAGGGGCTAAAAATAGACCCCCCCTCCCCACTCCCTCCCCGGTGTCACTTGAGATCCCGGTGCCAGCGGGCCGGAGAGGGCAGGCCCATATATAGAGCTGGTGGGGGACAGGCCAGGGTGCCAGCCAATGTGCGACGGTGCCACAGCCGCTGCGGGTGCCCCCTGCTCCCTTCTGGGGTCACTCCACGGGCTGGGCAGGGGGACGGGCCTCGGAGCTCCCGGCCTTTGGCACACACGGGCAGAGGTGACCGTCCTTTTTTCCCACAGGTGCCTTAGTCACCCACAGCACGTCACCTCGGGGCAGGGTTCAGCTATTTAGGGCGCTCCCAGGGCATTAATTGCTGGCCCGGGTGACATCAGGAGATGACAGCCAGCACCGAGGTCTTGTGACAAACCTCGCAGGGTGCGTGGCAGCCGTCCCACGCCACCCCGGGCCACCTGGGGCGGGGAGCCTCGGGCTGCAGGCTCGGGGGGGGCCTGGCACCGGGGAGCGGCACAGCGGCCGACGGCGGTCACGAAGCCGAGCCAGAAATAACCCTGAGCTCCCACCAGCCCCAGAGCCTTCCTCACACCTTCCTCCTCCCCGTCCCAGGGCTGGAACAGCTGCCCTGGAAGAGCTGCCTGCAGGACAGGGGCTGGGACAGAGACCCCCCCAGGCCAGCCCCCAGCCCTGCTGCCCCCCCAAGGCTCCAGCCACCCCCTCGGCCACCAGGACACCCCACTGGACACAGAGCTGGGAGGGAGGGACCCGCGGGCTCTGCACCCCCTTGGGGGTCCCACAAGCTCTGCAGGGTGCTCCCCAGGGCCAGGTGCTCCCCAGGGCCCCCTGCCCACCCCAGGGGACAGCTCCCGGCTTCTGTCCCCCGCGGGCAGGGGACAGCAGGGCCGCTCGGCCATCCCGCGGGGTGGAAGCTCCCCGTGGTGGCTGCTGTCCCGCACTGCACGGCCCGGGGAGAGCCGGTTCAGCCCAGCCCAGCCCAGCCCAGCCCAGCCCAGCCCAGCCCAGCCCAGCCCAGCCCAGCCGGAGGAAATCTTGCCCGGGACGCACTTCCCTCGTCCAGCGGGGAGCACGAGGGAGGGAAGAGCTGCTGCCTTCCGTCCTGTCTCGCTCCTGATCCGGCTACGCCCCTGCCCCGCTCCCCTCGCACGCCTGGCAGGGGAACCGAGCGGCTTCCTCCTCTTGGCTGCAGCCGAACTTTCCTTCCCTCTGAGCCGGGCTTGAGTCAGAGCGAGCTCCCAGCCGGGCCCGAACCGCAGCTGGGCTCAGATGAAAGGGGCAGAGGCAGCGGCCGTGGCACAGCCACAGGGGACACCGTGTCCCACCCCGGACACGAGCCAGCCCGGGAGCAGGACACAGCGCAGGGATTTTCTCTGGCTGTCCCGGGAGAAGCCCACACAGAGCCCACGTGGGGAAATGACGCCTCAGCCGCCGCTTCCCTTCCTTTGACCGGGGCCACAACAGCCCGGCGTGGCCTCCAGGGACGCGTCCTGCTGTCCCTGAGCCCCACGGGTGGCACAGTGCCACCTCGCCGAGGACACTCAGTGACAGCCCGCGTCCCCTTCCCCTCTTGGCTCCCACGCCTCTCCACGATTCCTGGCTGCAGGGCTGCTGCAGGGCTGCTGCAGCCCCATCCTGGCACCCAGCACCACCTCCAGGATGGGCGCTGTGGAATTAAGGACGTGATATAAATATCCAATGTCAACCTGTAACGGGAGAAGGGCCCGAAATAAAGCAGCAGATGTGGCCTCCCCCGCCCCCAGGCCTGGAGGGACCCGGCGTGGGAGAATCAGCCAGGATCAAGGGCATGGAAAAGGCAGGAAAAGTGGGAATGCTGTGGAGGGCACTTTTCTTTGGGATAGAGACACCTCCTGTGGCTCCAGGCTTGGCATTCACCACTCCCTGCATAAAGAAACCTGGATTTCTGGGAAAGGAGCTCTCAGGGCAATATGGGATAATCCCCTTCCCACCCAAGAAACTCCATCTGGGAAAATTCTACCTTCGTGCAGCTTCTGAGAGCAGCACTGGAACGCCACGAGCGTGTGGGGGTTTGGCTGGATTCCCCGTGAGACAGCCCAGACAATGCCGAGAAATGTGGGTTTGATTAGGAAGATCCTCCCTGCCCTGATCTACACCCAGCACACGCTGCGCCTCAGGAAGGGAGAGACCGTAGGAAAAGCAACAGGGGAAAAAATAAAAAATAAAGCATAATGGAAAAAGAAATCCATCCTCAGCTTCAGGAGCAGGAAAACCTTGGCCCTTGCTGCTGGCCTGGGACAGAGAGGTTTATTTGTGAGGATTTTCTCATTCCTCCTTCAGTTTTAGCTGGATGACCCCTGATCAGCCGTGTCCCTGTCTGGCTGCTCCCTGGCGCTCGTCCCGTGCTCTCCCTGCCCTTCCACCCCGTGACCTGCTCCCATTCCTTCCTTCCCTTCCACAGAGCTGTCACAGGGGCGGCTCGGGATGAGGGAATGCTGATCCCGAGCTCGCACAGGGCCAGGAGCCCTCCCCGGGGAAAAAACCAGGGGTTGGGATCTGCCCCCGGGGAAAGGCTGTGAG
Source organism: Progne subis subis (assembly GCA_022316685.1). NCBI lineage: Eukaryota > Metazoa > Chordata > Aves > Passeriformes > Hirundinidae > Progne > Progne subis. The sequence goes on along the minus strand of JAKJHU010000158.1, from coordinate 9,732 downwards.
CAGCAGCTCCGTGCTGAGGAAAGGGTTAACCCTGCAGCGAAACTCCCCGCGCAGCGAAGCCGCAACCACCCGGCTGGTTTTGCTGGTTTGGGGGCAGGTGAGCAGCGATCATCACCCCAAACCACCCGAGCTCCGCATTGCTTTTGCCAAAACCCTTTAACTTTTTTTATTTGTTTTTCCTTCGGGTTGTTTTTTGGTGGTTTTTTTTTTTTTCGCCTGAAACTCCCTCCCCAGGCTCTGTTAAAATTCCAGCCCATGCTCCCCCAGCCGCCGGCAGCGGGCTCATGCAAAGGTCACACTCGGCTCGCTTGAAACCCAGCCCGCAGCTCGCCTGAAACTCTGCCAAGCTCTTCCCAGAGCTCGGCTCCTGGCCGGAGTTTCGGCTCGCTAATCCAAGCCCCGCCGGGTTTCAGATTTCTGCAGCAAGCTTTGGCTTCGCTCTCACACGAACAGCCCGGGCTGCGGCCGCTCTGCCGCGGGAGCGGGCACAGGGGCAGCGCCGGGGGTGGCAGCGCCAGCGCCCGCCCAGGAGAGGGGAAACAGAGCCGGGAGAGGCACCGGGACGGGCTCCGGATCCAGGAGCAGCGTGGCACCTGTGCCCGGGGACAGGGCCTGGCAGCCCCAGCTTTGGGCAGGCAGGGGCTGGGGGACGGTGCCCGCTGTGCCAGAGCTGTCCCCGGGCAGAGGTCCCGGCAGGATGAGCCAAAGGGATGGGAGGGTTTGCTCACAGCAGCTGTGGCTGCCCCTGAGAATGTCCCAAGCCCGGCTGGACGGGGTTTGGAGCGGCCCGGGACAGTGGAAGGTGTCGCTGCTGCGGCACGGGTGGCACCGGATGAGCTCTGAACTTCTTCCAGCCCAACCCGCTCCGTGATTCCGTGGCTCTGTGTGGCACGGTGACACCACGGCCTGGCTGGCTGCGGTGCTCCTGGCTTGGGGACAGCAGCTGTAGGGCCAGGTGACCTCCTGCCGTGTCCCAGACCTCCCTTCCACGCTGTCCCCTGAGAAAGTGAAGCCATTCCCTTTATTCCCTTTATTCCCTTTATCTCCTTATTCTATTTAATCATTCCATTATTAATCCAGATTATTATTATTATTAATTCCATTATTATTCTATTTATTCAGTTTATTTTTTTCTCACAGGTCCTCTAGGAGGGCCTCTGGCTGAAGTTTCAGCTCCCAGGATTCCCTTTCCCCTCTCCTGCGCGCTCCTTTTCCTGCCGTTTCCACTAGATGTCACTTACAGCCACAAAGTCAGCGGTTTCCCCGGATTTTTTTTTTTTTTTTTTTTTTTCCTTAACCTCCTTTCCGGAGGTTAAAATTCTGTGGAGTGGCTCCATAGAGATCCTAAAAACGGCGCCTGGGGTGCGCAGAACAGGGGGCCAGCGCTGCCAGGGGAGCAGAGGGGTTTGGGGATCTCCTGAGCATCCATCCAGCTGCTGGGAGAAGGGAAAATCCCATTTCCACGGGGCTGGGAGGGCAGGGGTTCGGCTGCACTGTGCTGGGACACAGATGCGCAGGGGTGTCACCGGTGTCACCCGCGGCTCCCAAATCCCCCGTGCCCACGGCCACCGAAGGGCTCTGGGCTGGGCTCTGCCCTGCCCTGGCACATCCCGGAGGTGTTTGGGGGCGATCCCAGCCCGACTGCAGAGCTGGGTTAAAGCCAAGCTCACAGAGCCCTGACCCACGGGATCATCCAGCTCTTATCCCTGCCAGGACACACCCAGAAATCCCACCCTGCGCATCCCCGGGAGCTCTGGAATGTCGCCGTCCCCCTGGGATTCCCAAAAACCCAGCCTGACCCTGCCCTGGCACAGCTCCAGCCTTTCCCTGGGTCCTGTCCCGCGTGTCCCAGGTCAGCTCACGAGGAAGCTGCAGGGACCAGGAGCTGGATTCCCGGGCTCCCTTCGTGTCCTGCCCCTCCTGCACCCACCACGGGCTCGGAGAGCTGCGGGATGGAGCAGTGCAGGGCAGGCACTGGTGGCCACCACGGTCACCGTCCTGGCCACCAGGAGCAAGGCCAGGCCTCTGGAAGGAGCCAGAGAAAGGGAGAAGGACCCGAGGGTTGTCCCGGAGTGTCCAAGCCCTCCCTCCCCGCCCTGCCGGCTGTCCGGAGCGCTGATTAACGATGTTTGGGGTGGAAAGGGCCTCTCCTCCCAGGCCAGCCCCAAACACCAGCTGTTCCACATCTGCAGGGCCCTGTCAGCCCACGAGGTCCCGGCTTCCTTCACCCCGGCGCTGCCCAGCCCCTTCCCAGCAGCTCCCGTTCCCGGCTGTGTGGTAATTCCTGCACATCGCTCCCTGCGCTGACCCTGCGCTGATCCAGGGCTGATCCAGGGCTGATCCTGGCCCTGATCCCGGGCTGATCCTGACCCTGATCCAGGGCTGATCCTGGCCCTGATCCAGGGCTGATCCCGGGCTGACCCTGCGCTGATCCCGGGCTGATCCTGGCCTGATCCCGGCCCTGATCCTGACCCTGATCCAGGGCTGATCCTGGCCTGATCCTGACCCTGATCTAGGGCTGATCCTGGCCCTGATCCAGGCCTGATCCCAGACTGATCCCAGCCTGATCCCAGCCCTGATCCCAGCCCTGATCCCAGATGATCCCAGCCCTGATCCCAGATGATCCCAGCCTGATCCCAGCCCTGATCCCAGCCTGATCCCAGCCCGATCTCAGCCTGCTCCCGTCCCACCCACCGCCAGCAGCCTCCAAGAGCGGTGCCAGGTCAGGTTGCAAACACAGCACACGCTGCTCCGCTCAGCCCCGGAGCGCTCCAGCCTGGCTTGGATTAAAGCACAGCCCAGGACATTCCTTAACCCTCTCCACTGCCTCTCCAAAGAGGCAATTCCCGAATGCTGGGGGAGCTGCAGCCCTGCTCTGCCGCGGGGAAGGGTTCCCAGCCCCTGGGGGACGTGCCAGCTGTGCGGAGGGAGCCGTGCCAGCAGCAGCAGCAGGCTCAGCCCCGGGGGCCTGACGAGTCCAAATGCCACTGGCACAGAAGCTCCGGCTCTCTGCCAGCTCCCGGGGAATGGAGGACATCCTTCCCCTGATCCTGAGATCCGCCTTCGCTCACCTGGGAACGTGCTGGAACCCTGGGAACTCGGAATTTAAAGCTTTAGATTATAGTAATATATAAAGAGCTGTGTGGAAGATTTAGGGTGTAAGCTAAGTTCTTCTTTCACTTTCTGCTTCATGGCTTTGGGGGGTGGTTTGTAGTTAAAAAACCAACGGGAATGGAAAGCTCCGACCTGAACAGAGCTTCCTTTAATTTGTTCCCACATTTTTGGATCCAAAGCCCACGGAGGCTCGCAGCCAGCCCGGATCTCCTCAGGTTGGAGGTTTTTACAGAGGTCTCTGAGGCAGAATTAGGATCAGAGCTGGTGCCACAGGAATTGCTCTGGATTATCCGTTCCAGTGCCTCAGGGGGCTCCCAGCAGCCAGGGCAGAGCAGCAAACATAAAAACCCAGGAGCTGGGACAAAGCGTGGAATCCTGGAATGGTCTGGGCTGGAAAAAAGCTCGGCAGGGACACCTTCCACCATCCCAGGCTGCTCCAAGCCCCAGTGTCCAACCTGGCCTTGGACACTGCCAGGGGTCCGGGGCAGCTCTGGGTACCCTGTGCCGGGCCTCCCCACCCAAAATTCCCCCTCAATCCTTTCTTTTCCTTTCCCAAGCCGCAGTCCTGGGTGTCTCTGTTGGTTCCACATCCCCACCGTTCCAAGAGCCCTCCCGGCAGCGTGGGCAGGGCAGGAGCCCTGGCTGGGATAATCAGCTCCTGGGGAATTGCCCAGGCAGCACCTGGAGCCAGCGAGGGGCTGCTGGAAGAGGCTGCAGCGAGTCAGGCAGCAGCCAAAGCTGTTCCTGCGCCTTTTCTTAAAAAAATTCCTCCCCCGGGGCAGAGAGGCTCAGAAACTCCCGGCATGGGACCGAGGCTCCCCTGCTCCGGCATCTTAACAAGAAGCAGCTGCTGGAGGCAGAGTGAGGGAAAAGCACAAGGGAAAGGCCCCGCTGCATTAAATGAAAGGTCACCGGGCATTCCAGAGGCTTCCCAATTACCTCTGGAAGAGTGTGGCTAATGTGAGATAATGATGTCACACAGCCGCTAATGAGGCAGGTTATCCAAACCCCCTCCCCGCCAGCATCTCCGGGAGGAGGCAGGGGGGAAAGGGACGCTCTTCCCTCTCCACCTTTTCCTTCGGGGCGCTGGATAATGGAGCCAGGGGAGGCAGGAGGAGAGGGCCACAGCCCTCCTGGAGGGTTCTGTGCCGGGAGCAGCTCGGCAAGGCCCTTCCCCTCTGGAACTTGCCCCTCGGGAGCGACAACAGGACACTGTGTGGCGCTGACCCCCGCTGCCTCAGTGCTGGGGCCGAGCCCAGCCCCATTAGCGCTCCTTAATTGGGTGTAATTGGGAGGTGGGAAATCTGCTCCTGCTCTGGAAGGATCCGGCCTTGGGCTGCCAGAGCAGGGGGATCTCCAAGGAACAGCTCTGCACGGGGAGAAGGAACCAGGGGATCTTCTCTCAGCATCCCTCAGGGCAGCAGGAAAAGTGTCCCCGGGGCTGTGTCCGGCCAGGGGACACAAAATCCCGCTGGGGTGGGTCCCTGTGAGCAGCGCCGTGGCCTCACCTCCTCCCCCTCCCCTCCAGAGGGTCAGTGTTGGTTCGGGGGCTGGAATGCTCGATTCCTGCGCCAGGCAGGACAAAACACCGGGATGAGGGATTAAAGCTGGGACACAAATGGGAAAAAAAAGGCACCAGTTCTTGGAAGGGGAAGGGGAAAGGGGACAGAGAGCCAGGGCAGCTCCCAAAAATAAACCACTCCTGAACATCTGGAGTTGAGAGAGGTGCCCACAGCTGGACCCCGGGAAGGGGCAGAGCTGAGAACCGGGATGTCCGGAGCTGGGCTCAGCCTCTCTCCTGGGGAGATGGGATGAAGCAGCCCCACAGCCCAGCCCCAATCCAGCCCCGGACAGGGATAACCCCGGTGAAGGGCTGCTCGTTTTCCAGCTGCTGGAGGCAGCTGTGGGATCCAGGGGGGTTCTGGAGCAAAGTGGGCCCTTCCCCAGCATCCCCACCCTGCAGGGACACCAGGGGCTCCTTCCCGTCCATGGAACGTTCACCTGCATCAGTGGATCTGGCAGGAGCTGCGCAGCTGGAGGAGCTGCACAGCTGGAGGAGCTCCACGGCCTCAGCTGCAGCTGCCGGTGGCATTCCTGGCATGGAATAACACCAGGAATGTTCCCAGGGTGGGAGAATGTTCCCCAGGGTGGGAGATGTTTCTGGTGGCCAGATTTCTGCAGGGTTGGTGTGGCAGGGACAGAGCTCAGCCCCTGGCTGGCGGGAGGGATCCAGCGTGGGACTCACCCCCGAGCCTCGGGAGGTGACCAGAGCTTCTCAGCGGCCTCCCCTCGGCCTCTCCCCGTGGGTCCCTGCTGTTTGCTCGGGTGCTTTCTGCAGCAGCACCGATTTGTTTCTGCCCCAGGCCTCTGCTTTCTCCAGCTCCCGCGTTTGCCTTTCTGGACCGTTCCTTTTTCCAGGCCAAGTGCTTCTTTCCAGCTGAGCCCACGGCTGGGAAGATCAGGAGCCCTGAGCCGATCCACCTGCAGAGCTGCTGGAAGGGACAGGAGGAGCAATCCCTCCTCTCCCACCGCAGAGCTCAGCACAGCCCTCCCGGACCCGCCGGAGTTTCCTGGGGTCAAAACCGCGGTGACCCCGTTTGCAGGGGAGGCTGCTGAGCCCAAACCCCACCCAAACCCACCCGAGAGGAGGCTCCGGGAGCAGGAGCTGCCGGCCGCGGTTGCTCGGGCTCCGGGAGCACGCAGCACTCGGCTGGCAGGGGGAGGCAGAGGTGGAGGAATGCCGGAGCTCTCCCCGGGGAGGCAGAGCCGAGCAGCGCCGGCGTTATCCATCACCCGCAGCTCTCATCCCTACCCAACATCCTGCACGGAGAGGGGAAAAGTTGTCAGGGCAGAGCGAACAGGGCGGGAGGGAGGAAGGAGATGAAAGGACAGAAAAGGCAGGAGCGGGAGGAGCCGAGCGTGAAGCGGCTCCCCGCTTTTCCAGAGGGAAGGTGCCAGGCACAGCGGGGCACGGCCCGGGCTGCTGGGCAGCTCTGTGCCCACCGGGACCCCCAAATCCGGCAGCAGACGAGGGTGGGGTGCTCTCTCCTGCCGCAGGAATTCTGCTCCCCCGGCTCCCCCAGGCTGGGTGGGATTTTTTTTCTTTTTTTTTCCACGCGCTTACGGATCAGGCTAAATCAACAACAACAACAAAAATCCCCCGACCTGCAGTAAGGGAGAGACTGGGAAGGGCTGGAGCGCTAAACCCTGACCTTTGCTAATCCCCGGGCAATAACCGCGGTCGAGAAGCTTGCTGCAGGCGCTGGCAGACTTTGCTCTCCCCACGGGCAGCGTTTTTAACCTTCGGAGCAGCCTGGAGCGGCGGCTGCGGGGCCAGGAGGCGGCTGCGGGAGCTGGCAGCTGCTCCCAGGATGATCCCAGCGCGGGGCTGGGCCTTCCAGGGAAAGCTGGGATGTGCTGCTGGCTCCTCGGGAGACCTTCTGAGAGCTGCAGGCACCTCCCTTCGCTGACTTCTCCGCTTCTAAAAATGGGGATAACGAGGCTGAGGCCTGGCTGCTATAAAAAACAATCCCCGTGTAGCAACTGGAGCGCTTACAGCAGGCTCAGAAGGTGCTGCTGCTTCCAACCAAAATAAGGATGTTCTGAGCAAATTCCTTGGCTCGTCTGGCAGCAGCAGGACCCCCCCTCACCAGCCAGGCCCGGTTTTGGTTCCAGATTTCTGGTCCCTGGTGTCCCTCCTCGGCCATGGTGCAAATCCAGGTTTCCCTTGAATTTCCCTTCAATTTCCCTTCAATTTCCCTCGATTTTCCCTTGAATTTCCCTCGAATTTCCCCTGAATTTTGGATCCCAATCCCCGGGTTTGTGCAGCCTGTCACAGCACTCAAAACATCTCCAGCTCAGAGAGACAAACAGAGGGTGGCAAAGCTGAGCAACACCTGCTGCAAACCCAGCCCCAGCCCTCCTCCTCCTCCTCCTCCTCCTCCTCCTCCTCCTCTGGCAGCCCCACCACGGCGCAGCCCCGGGCCGGGCGGGAGCAGAGCTGCTTCCCCCCGGGAATATTCCTGTCCCGATCCCTCCTCTGCCAGCCCTGGCCGCCTGTGCCGCGGCGAGGCAGCTGTGCAGGGCTCTGCGCATCACAGAGAGGCGGAGGGGGCGGCCTGGCGCTGCCCCGGGGCACCTCCCGTCCTCAGGGACGGAGACACGACCCAGGCCTCGGATTTGTCAGCTCGCTGCCCCCGATGGCTGAAAAGGCGGTAAAAGCCCTGAGAGGTGCGCGGCTGTGCCTGGTCATGGGGCACAGCCCGGCTGTCCCCGTGCCCCCAGCCTGTCGCGTTCTGCTCGCTGTCCCCGCGGGTGTCACCGCTGCACCCCTGTGGGACAGTGACTCAGGGAGCCCGGACTCCTCCGAGCCTGGCCCTGCTCCCTCAGAGCCGCTCTCTGCAGGCAGGGGAAGCCTTCAGCTTCGCAAAGCCTCCTCCTCCTCCGAGCCAGCCCGACCGTAAATCCGGGATGCGCGGCGGAGAGCCTTTTTGTTTTCCTCCGGGAGCTGCGCCCGGCTCCTCTGGAAGCAGGGAATAAACACCGAGTCTGTCGCCTCTGAGTTACGGCGAGCTCAGAGGCCGCGAGTGTGAAAAGTCGATTGCCTGACACCCCGGTTAATCACCCTGAGCTGCGGGGCTGTGCCAGGGCCACCCCCGACGGGTGGCTTGTGTCACACCTGCCGCCATGGCCAGGTGCCCCTGCAGGGCCGTGCCCCGCGCTGTCCCCGCTCTCCTCGCCCGACTCTTGCCCAACCACGGGGCGTTTGTTGCAATCGCGGCCCCGGCCGCCCCCGCCCTCCCCTCGTGTGCACAGAGCCTCTTTGTGCGGTGCTGCTGCAGCCCCGAGCAGCGCAGGGCTGCGGGACAGCCGGGCAGGGCTGGGGGCCAGCAGGGACATCGGAGGAGGGACAATCGCCTGAGCTGGGGCTGGCACAGCACAGCCCCACCTCAGAGCCTCCAGAACTCTCTGCTCGCCCCAGAGCCCAGCCCGAGGGCAGGAGCTGAGCTCAGGCGGCCTTTGCATCCTGCCCAGGAGGAGGAAAGCCGCCTGCTGCAGCTCCCCCTGCGAGCTCCTGAGGCTGGACTGGGGATGGAGTCAGCCAGACCCTCCTCTCCTGAGAGAGCTCCGCTCGCTCAGGCACTGAGCATCGCCATCAGGGCCTCTGCTCCTCGGGGCTGGAACAGGGAATCAATCTTCATTTGGCTGCTGGCTTTGTCCGGCTGGACGGCAGGGCCTGGCTCCCGCGGCAGCAGCTGGCACAGCAGGGCTTGGATCCATCAGTGCCAGCAGGAAATGTCATTAGCGGTGGCACTGTGGAGGCTGCAAGGAAGACAGGTTTAATATTTAATTCCAGACCTGGCGCGGTGGTGGCAGCTCCTCAGCGCTGCTTTCTCACCCACCTCGGGGGCTCCAGCAGGAAAACGCTCTGGAATCTGAATCCCACGTCCCCCGGCGCTCAGCACTGAGGGGGTTTTGTTTTTTCACCAGCAAGCGCCGAAGAGGAGCGAGCCAGCCACGGTCCCTGGGCCCTGTCAGGAGGAACAGAGGACTCTGAGAGCCAAACTCGCGTCAGCTCCCTGAGAAGGAGGACGGGAAATTGGCTCGGTGACGGCGTGCCTGCAGCTCCCCTCAGGCTGCCGCGGCTGCACCCATTCCCGGCCCCAGCAGGAAAATGAAGGTGTTTTCTGCACGGGGCACTGCCTGGTGGGATTTAGCCTTGGGTGATCACAAAGGGCTTTCCGGACCTCATCAGTGCTGTGACAAATCCTCGATCCCTGCAGGATCAGCGCTGGTTTAACCCTCCCCTGGGGATCCCTGCGGGCCTGGGCCACCCCCGCCCCCGCAAGGAACCGCAAACGGGGCACGGGAAAATGTCCGGGATGGGGGAGCATCCGTCCCACCGAGCCAACAACTGCCCTCATCAAAGGAAGGGGAATTGGCAGGCGTTGTCCGGCGGCGTGCCCCCCTCCCCGTCTGGCACCGCGGTGTTTATCCCGCTAACTGCGGCTGACACCCGCCGGGCCGGCAGCTCCGGCTCCCCGGGAATCTCCGCTGGAAGCGGCGGTGCCAGAGTGAGAGACCCTGCCCCGGGCTGGGCTGGGCTCCTCTGCCCCTCCTCGGCAGCGTCACCCGGGCTTTTCTCTGCCATCCCTGGGAGCGTTCCCGGCCGGGCCGGACGCGGTTTGGACCGCGCTGGGATAACGGGTGGCATCCCCTGCCTGGGGCTCCTCAAGAGCAGCAGGACCTGCCCGCGTTATTGCTCCATCCGTGGCCGAAAACCCCTCTCGAGAGGAGCCGAGGGCGCGGTTGGTGCCTGCAGGCAGCACCCCCGGTGCCAGGCTGGCCGGGCCGGGTGCTCCGTGTCCTCGGGAGATGCTGTCCCTGCTCCTGAGCACCTCGATCCCACCGGGATCGGCCTCCGGAGCATCCCCGAGGGACGTTCAGGAGTGACAGCAGTTCCCGCTGTCCCCAGGCTGTCCCCTCCCTGCTGTCACCGCCGTTCCCAGTGAAAGGCGTCCCGGGGACGGGAGAAGTGTTATAAACAAATAAATAAAATCTCAGCGCCGAGAGGGAAGGGGAGGGGAAGGGAAGGGGCTCCCGGGGAACGAGGCACCT
>JAKJHU010001579.1:0-68910 GCA_022316685.1 Progne subis subis | reverse complement strand
TTTAGACAAAGATGATTCTGTGATAGATAGAAACACAGTTCAGTTTTTGAATCAGGATGCTCTGCATGAAGTAGGGATAAACAGCCTGAACAATTCCTGATTTGCAAAGCTGTCAGTGGTGGATGGAGAAGAGGTTCAGGCTGCTTTTGTTGCTGAGGAAATGCTGAAAACAGCCTGACTCATTTTATCTCTCCCTCACCTGGATGAAGCTCCCTCTTTCCCCTTCAACCCACTATCTTTTGTTTCCCACCAGGCCCCCAGTGAAGAGCCTGGCTCTGTGTCTCCATCACCTCCTCGGTGGCACTGCCAGGCTGGCATGAGGAGCCCCTCAGCCTTCCCTGCTCTGGGCTGGACAAGCCCAGCTCCCTCAGCCTCTGCTCACAGCCAAAGGGCTCCAGCCCCACCTTGGGGCCCTTCCCTAACCCTGCTTCAGCTGCCAGACATCTTTCCTGCCCTGGGGAACCCAAGCCAGGCCACAGTGACCTGGATCATGCACGTCCTTGATGTCCTGGTCACACAGCCCAGCCCCTTGTCCCCGTGCCAGGCTCTGCGGATCGATTTGCAGAAGATCCTCTTCTCCATCCACTACTGTAGCTCTGCCATGCTATAATGGCCCCTTGGTTCCAATGGGTCCCAAAGTGTCAGAAGAGTCTCCATTGTTCCATGAGGCCCCACAATGTCACAGGGCTCCACAGTGTAACAATGATTCTTGGTTCCATGAGGTTCCTCAGTCACACTGGGCTCCTTGGATCCTCAGTGTCACAATGGCCCCTTGGTTCCATGTGGCCACACTGTGTCACAGTGGCTCATGGTTCCATGGCCACACACATTAATAATGCACCCTTAGTTCCATGAGGTTCTGTACTATACCATGGTCACCTTGGTTCTGTGAGGCTCCGCAGTGTCACAACGGACCCATGGTTCCACGAGGCCTTGCTGTGTCAGAAATGGCTCCTTGCTTCCAAGAGGTTTCTCATTGTCACAGTGGTCCCCTTGGAACTGCAGTATCACAGGGGACCATTGCTTCAGTGCGGCCCCAATGTGCCAAAATGGATTTTAGTCCCATGAGGTTCTGCTGTGTCCAAATGGACCCTTTGGTCCATGAGTTTGCACAGTGTCAAAGGAGACTCCTTGGTTCTGTGAGGTCCCACCAGCACCATCAAATACGAAATATCAGAATAAGACTCAACACTAATTTGCTATTTAAGAGGGTATCCTTCATTCAGGCCTCAGATCTAGTTAAGGGTAACTCCTAACCTTACATGAGCATGTAATTCTTCCAGGGTGTTGCTTACATACAGTCACTCAATGTGTATTTATAGTTACACATTTCCACAAAACCCACTTGAACTTCCCAGATTCACTCCTTGTTTTTTCTATCACTACACTCTGGAGCCAGATGTCTTCTTTTTGTCTTCCAGTCATCCTCACATGAAAAGCGGCCCCTTTATATGACTGGTTTCTCAGCTAAAACTTCATAGGCAGGGTAGAAATGGAATTACCCTTTTGGTATCAAGCCCAAAGCTTTGCAGAGGCAGGCAGGACAGAGCTGTCAGCAAAGGAAGGGGCCAGAGGTGGGGCAGCCGGGGGATGACGACAGCCTGCAGGGACAGAGGCGCAGGGCATGGACACCGTAGGACAGCCTGGGCTGGAGAGGGCACAGGGATGGGCAGCAGCTGAAAGGCCCTGACACAGCCAACTCCTGCAGCACTTGGGCCATGGCTGCTGGCCCTGGGCCTGAGCCATGAGCAGGAGACAAGTGACCCTGGCAGGCCTGGGGCCTCATTGCCTCCTTGTCCCTGCTCAGCAGCCTGGCAGGGGCCGCCCCATGGTGCTGCCCTTGGCATTGCACATCCCCACATCCCAGTGTCCTGGGAAGAGCCCTGAGGAGGGACAGGATCTGCCTTGGCAGGGGCTGGGGCTCAGGCCTTGGCCCTTTGCATTCCAAAAACACATCCAAGTTTGCTGAGCATCAGAGACACCTTTGCCTTGTTTGTCCCCACCTGTCATCACTGCCTGCAGTGTTCTGCTTTAACTGGAACTTGGGGAAACCTTCCTCAGTTGGGTTGCTCTGTGGGACCCATTAAAACTTGAAGAAACTTCAATGTTTCAATTTATCTTTGAGTTCTTGAAAAGTTTTTTTAACATACTCTCAGGGACATAGTTGAATGTAAACAACACTAAATCCATGAGAGGCTCATTAAAGGTCTTGTGCTGTGTCTGTGCTGCTGAGCTGGGCCGGGCTCCTGGCAACCAAGAAAAGTTACAAAAATACATTTCTCCTGAGGAGAAATCCTCCTGCAGATGGGACAACTGTGTTATTTGAAATGTAGACTCAGAGTGAAAATTTACAGTGGCAGAACTAGCTTTGCTCTTCCTTTCTCAGTAATTGTTAACTCTTCTTTGTTTGTTTTGGTTTCATTTTGTTCTTAACAGTATAGAACATCATTCTCTTACATGGGATATTAGCTTTTGTCCTTATGCCTACTGATATCTATGCCTATGGAACTTATGCCTACGGAATCTTAACTTTTGAATAAAATCTTTTTGTTTCACCAGCAAATAAACACATTGATCTGAATAATAGAACTAATCAGTCTCTAGCTCCCACTGCTGCTCCTCTTGCTCCTTTTTCACTTTTTGTTGCTTTTGTCTTCTGCAATTTCAGTTCTGTTGGCTGAAGCAACATCTCTGCTTGCTGTTACTCTCCTTCTTGTATAGTTCTTTTCAACACTTTCCCTCCTACAGTTCCAAACCCATTTTCATGACATTTCTTCTCTTGGAGTTTGGTCACCTCCATTTTTTTTGTGCTAGTTGGTCACTCCAAGCTTTCTTACATTCCTTTTGTTCCACTCCAACTCCACCTTCTCAAAGCTCTGCTGCCACTTCTAGCTACACATTGCTGCCGTGAACACTGGCAAGTGCTGCCCCAGGATCCCACAAACTGCAGCCATACCTTGGGACCAGTGTCTCATAAGTTATTCAGACTCTTGGGCTTTCAGTTCTGCCTACATTGCTTTCAAGCTCTCAGTTCTACCTGGCTGCAATTCGTCTGGATTTTTAGGCTCTCAGGTCTCCTATTTTGCTCTCAGACTCTCTTCCCCTGCTCTGATCTTCAGGCTCTTGACTCACCTGGCTCAGTTCAGCTGGGCTCCACCATCTCACTGGTCTGTAGTCATCTGCCAGGATCACATCAGGGTCACCATTCATTGTTTCCCAGTCCTCACAGGGGACACCAGTTGATAGTGGAGCCACAACTGACACAGGTGTCAGTCTCTTACTATCTGAAAACTCTCCCACATTTCTCTCTGCTGCCTACCCATGGGCAGCTCCACACAGCCTTCTGAGTCCTTCTCTCTTCCCCCTGCAGGACTGGTTCTTTCCTGTCCCTTGCATGAGCACCAGACCCTCTCTGTCCCTCACACGCCTGCTTGACCCTGCTTCTCACAACACAACCTGCAGACTCCATCTAACTCTTGCCCAGCTCACCCAATGTGTTATAACCCTTACTCTCATTGGACATAGCTGGGATCTATTAAGGGCAAGGCTGTTCCCACTCTTGGGAATTAGTACAGCTGCAATTTATCAGGGGTGAGATTGCCTTCAGCACTATCTCTATTCTCTTTACAATCTGTCCTCCCACACCAAGGAGAATCTGTGTACAGTACAGAACCTCATGGAACCAAGGGGCCATTGTGGCACAGCAAGGCCTTGTGGAACCAAAGGGACCATGGTGACACTACGGAACCTCATGGAACACGGGTCCATGGTGACACAGCAGGGCTGCAGAACCAAGGAGTCCATTGTGACATTACAGAACCTCATGGGATCACGGTGTCCATGTTACACCACTGAACCTCATGGAACAAAGGGTCCCTTGTGACACTGCGGAACCAAGGAGACTGTTGCTGGCAGTACGAAAGTTCATGGAACCAAAAATCCATTGTGACATTGTGGGACCTCATGGAACCATGGAGATCATTTTGAAACTTCAGGACCCACTGGGACCAAGGAGCCATTGTTCCACTGCAGGGCCTTGTATAACCAAGGGTCATTGTAGCACACAGGGCCTCATGGAATCAAGGGATCATCGTGACACTGTGGGGCTCCATGAGACCACGGACATTCTGACTGTGGAACCAAGGAGACCATTGTTATACAACAGGGCATCATGGAACCAAGGAGGTCATTGTGAAGCACTGGGGGGAACCCATTGAGACCATGATGACACTTCAAGGCCTTGTGACACCAAAGGGCCATTGTGGAACTGCAGGGCTTTGTGAAACCAATGAGACCATTGTGACATTGCACGGCCTCATGGCAGCAAGGGGCCATTGTGACACTCTGGGGCCTTGTAGATCCAAAGGAACATTGTGACACTGTGTCACCATGGAACCAACGAGACCATTGTGACACTACAGGGCTCCATGGAACTAAGAACTCATGTAACAGTGAGAGCCTCAATGGAATCAAGTCACCATTCCATACTTCAGGGCCTCATGGAACCAAGGTGCCCTTGTGACACTGCTGGGCCTCATGGAAGCAATGAGACCATTCTGGCACTCTGAGTCCCCAGTGAAACCAAGGGACCATTGTGACACCACAGGACCTCAGAGATCCAAGGCAACCACTGTGACACTGCAAAGCCTCTTGGAAGCAAGGGCCATTGTGCCACTGCGCAGGCCAGGAGAGCAGTCTGATATCATTGGGGCTCATGTAAACAAAGATCTCTTGTTATACCACAGGGCCTCATGGAACCAAGGGGAAATTGTGATGCTGCATGTCCCAAGGATCCAAGAACATGGAACAGGTCTGGTTGGCTTGGCCTCTGGGGTCCACCTGAATGGTCCAGTGTTGCTAGTGGACACGAGTAAATACTCAGAGATTTGACTCCACAAGACGAAGGCTGAAGAAGAAAAGACTTTATTGTTTAAAAAGACCTCGCTTTTATAGGGATTGGAGGACAAGGCTACCACCTCTCCATCCCACTGGCCAGGCTACAAGTCCATCAGTTGGCTATCATCAGAAAGGAATGTGGAAAAACAAGATGTTTACATCAGAAAGCTGTGGGAAAATTCAGTCAGAGCTGTAAACATCTCACAAAAGCTCACATAATATGGCAACAGTCCAGCTGACCTTGGCATGTTGACAACTGCTTCTCATCTGTCCCTGAAACCCTGGAGTTCCATGCTTTCCTTCCTGTGGGAAAGAACTATCCTTCTCCAGGTGCCCATGGCCGAAATTGGGATTCTGCCTCCAAATTTGATTATATCCAAGGATTGTTCACATATGAAACCCGCCAGGACAGACAGCTCTGCCTGGCCTTGGCCTCTTGGGGACTGCTTCTCATCTGTTTTCAAAACACTGCAGGGCCATGCTTCTCTTCCCGTGATAAAAAACAACATCTTTCAAGTCCAGGTGTCCACTGCCAAAATTGGGAATCTGCCTCCAGAACTCCTTACATCCAAATATATCGCCGAGTCAAAAGCTCCCAGGACTATCTATGTTCCCTTGGTTTCCGAGGGTGACCTCTCATCTGTCTTTGAACCACTGTAGGTCTGTACTTTCCTTCCTGTGGAAAAGAACTGTCCTTCTTTTCCAGACACCCATGGACAAAACTAAGATTTGGCCTCCCAAACTCCATCCATCCAAGGATAGATCCCAGACAAAAGCTGTCAAGACAAACAGATCTGACTGGACTTGCCTTCCTTGAAGCTGCATCTAATCAGCCTTTGAAACACTGGGGCTCTGCCCTTTCCTTCCTGTGGCAAAGAACTGTCATTCTGGTCTAGGAACCCACAGCTAAAATGGAATTTCACCTCCAAAACTCCACAAATATGCAAGAGGGGTTTTCAGACAAAAGCTGCAAAGACAGACAGATCTCTCTCGCCTTGGCCTTGGGTGAGTGCCTCTCATCTGCCTTCAAAACATCAGAGTTCTGTGATTTTCTACTTATAGAAAGGAACCGTCCTTTTTGTGTGGGTACCTATGGCCTCAAGCACATGACCACTAAATCTGGACAAAGGAGCTCTGTGCTCAGTGGAGTGGAGACTGAGGACAGGGGACGAGAGACATTTCTCCTGAGGAGCAGCTCCTCTTCCAGCTCAGCAGGGCTGAGGGCACGGCCTGCAGGTACCTGAGAGCAGTGAAGCAGACAGAGGCTTAAAGAAACTGGAAGGACATTTCTGAGCTCATTCAAGGAGAAATCTTCACCACTCCTGACACAGTAAGTCTCTGGCTGCAGGGATCTCCTCAAGCTGACCCAGGACAGGACTGACATGACTGCAAGGATGGCTCTGCTGCCCTTTCTGCTTTGGGGGAGGATGTGCTCCAGAGCGGGGCTGCCCTGGGCACCGTCAGAAGGACAGGGCAGGACGGCTCCTGCTGCCAGGGACGGCTGCAGGGGCTGAAGCTGGGGCTGCAGCCAGGGGTGCCCAGGGCTGTCGTGCAGAGCAGCTCCTGCAGCCCTGAGGGCTCTTGGCCAGGCCAGGGCATCTGCCACCTGCCAGGGGCAGCTCTCAGCCTGCCTGGGAGCTCCCATGGACTCTGGGGAGAAGTTGGAGGTGGAAGGAGCGACCCCCACCAGGGCAGATTCCTCCTGCTGTGGAGATCGTGCTGCATGGCCAGGGCTGCTCTCAGCTTTCTCATAAAGGAAGAGGAAAGGGGCTGTCAGGTTTGTCTGTGTCACTGAGATTCCTGCACTGTCACCCTGGGGATCAGCAGATCTGCCTCACAGCTCCCTCAGAAAGTGCCTCCTCACCCTCCTCTGCCTACAGACAGCACCAGCAGCACCTTGGCTTTCACCATCTCTGTTTGTCTGAGCTGCCCTTAAGGCCCTGGTGCCAGGGAGCTGCCCCTGGGCAGTGCCCTGTGCTGGGAGGGGTGTGCAGGGCAGAGCTGAGCCCGCAGGGCTGGGCTGGGCTGTGAGAGCACTGGCAGGGAAAGGTTAATGAAATTTCCCCACCAAAAAAGAAGTAGTTTGGAGGGGATTCCAAGAAAAATACCATAGGTTGGATTCAAGGGAATTCTTCCCAGCTTGTCAATGTCCTGTTTCAACAGCCCAAAATGCCCATAGAGAAGAAATGTCCAACAGCAGCTCCATCAGCCACTTCCTCCTGCTGCCATTGGCACACACACGGCAGCTGCAGCTCCTGCACTTCTGCCTCTTCCTGGGCATCTCCCTGGCTGCCCTCCTGGCCAACGGCCTCATCATCAGCGCCGTAGCCTGCGGCCACCTCCTGCACACGCCCATGTTCTTCTTCCTGCTCAACCTGGCCCTCACCGACCTGGGCTCCATCTGCACCACTGTCCCCAAAGCCATGCACAATTCCCTCTGGGACACCAGGAACATCTCCTATGAAGGATGTGCTGCTCAGCTATTTATGCTGGTCTTCTTCCTTGGGTCAGAGCTTGCCATTCTGACCATCATGTGCTACGACCTACGTGTCCATCTGCAAACCCCTGCACTACGGGACCCTCCTGGGCAGCAGAGCTTGTGCCCACATGGCAGCAGCTGCCTGGGCCAGTGGCTTTCTCACTGCTCTGCTGCACACAGCCAATACATTTTCCCTGCCCCTGTGTAAGGGCAATGCCCTGGGTCAGTTCTTCTGTGAAGTCCCACACATCCTCAAGCTCTCATGCTTACACTCCAAACTCAGGGAACTTGGGCTTCTTTTATTTTCCATCTGTTTATATCTTGGTTGTTTTGTGTTCATTGTTTTCTCATATGTGCAGATCTTCAGGGCCGTGCTGAGATCCCCTCTGAGCAGGGACGGCACAAAGCCTTTTCTGCCTTCCTCACCTGGCTGTGCTCTCCCTGTTTCAGCACTGGCATTTTTTGCCTACCTGAAGTCCCCTCCATCTCCTCCCCATCCCTGGATCTGGTTGTGTCAGCCTGTACTCAGTGGTGCCTCCAGCCCTGAACCCCCTCATCTCTAGCCTGAGGAACCAGGAGCTCAAGGCTGCAGTGTGGACACTGATCACTGGGCAATTTCAGAAACATTAAATTGGTTGTCAATTTCAGAAAATATCTTGTAAAAAATATCATCTTTAATAGCATTTGTTGGTTCGGTTGTTGGGTTTTTTCCTTAATTTTAATTTTCAATTAAGTTCACAATACAAGGTCATTGTTCATGTCCTTTCTTGTTTTGTTTCTCTCCACCTTTGCTGTGGCCCCTAAGTGTGTCAATGAGAAGCTGTGCTCTTTGCGGCTTTTAAACAAACAAAAAGATCTCCTAACAAAGTTTGCACTGGAGACCCCATTTTATTCCCTTCTCTGGCGCTGCAGCAGCAATGTCTGTGTGCAGAGCTGGGGCAGATCAGTGCTGGCACAGCAGCTGTGCCCAGCAGCAGCAGCACTTGGTGTTGCCAGTGCTGCTCCCGTGCCCCTGCCCCGCTGCCCTCCTGGCCCTGGTGCTGCTGTAGGGCCTGAGTGCTCTCGGGGCCGGGCACAGTGCTGGGGGTGGCAGTGCCGGGGCTGCAGCAGGGACAGGCCATGGGCACTGCTGGGGCAGCGCTGACGCCTCAGGGCCAGGGCCTGGGGCTCCAGGCTCCTTGCCCAGGCTCTCCAGAACACGCCCAGGCCAATGCTCAGCAGAGAAAAGCCCCGTGAGCAGCCCCAGGGTGGCCGTGGGCAGGGTGGGGGCAAACAGCATGGCTGGGGCTCTGCAAGGTCCCTGGGGGACACAGGAAGGAGCAGAAGAACGGACTGATCCATCCCCACTGCTCTGGACACCCCAGGGCAGTGTCCCAGAGCATCCTCATGCACCTGCCAAAAACATCCCCCCTCTGCAGACCTGGCCTCTCCCCCAGCTCACACAGGTGCCACATCCTCGCAGGCACAGACACAGCAGCACTGGCTCAGGAGCCCCTGTTTGCACTGCACAGAGCAGAGTGAGCACCCCCATGGGGTTGGTGTGGGGAGATGAACCTGAGTGAGCACAAATGCCATCAGCCCCT
The DNA here is from genome assembly GCA_022316685.1 of Progne subis subis. Lineage (NCBI taxonomy): Eukaryota > Metazoa > Chordata > Aves > Passeriformes > Hirundinidae > Progne > Progne subis. Next base: position 59,952 of record JAKJHU010001579.1, on the reverse strand, counting down.
GGGGCCAGGAAGTCTGGTCTCTGAAAGTCAGAGATTATCTAAAAACAACAATTTTATGTCACTGTACCTAAAACAGCTTCTGACCCTCACTGATCTCCCACCAGCCCTTCTCTGAACAGCAGGAGACAGAGCTTTCCTTGGAGGCAAGAGAAGGAACCTCCCTAAAGAGGAAGGTTGTGCCAGCTTGGAAGGTTCAGCCTGGAGGTGAGCAAAAAGAAAAGTCCCTGCCAGGGTAGAATTTTGGTGCTCGAGGTGTCCCAGCGTGAGCCTGGGCCATGCCCTGGCTCTGTGTGCCAGGAGCCGGCAGCGCTGGGTGCAGGGAGCCCAGGGAGGGCACAGAAATGCTGGGCTGAGAAATGCTGGGGGGCACAGCGAGATGGGCGTGTGCAGCCGGCCAGGGCACAGGAGCAGCACGCACAGGGGGCACAGCCTGCAGGAGAGATGGCCAAGGGCTGGGCAGGGCTGGCAGGGCCACAGGCACCCAGGCCTTTGTCCCCTGGGCTCTGGCAGCGCCTCTGGAGGCCCCACAGAAGGAACTTTCCTTCCAGGGGCTGCACTTTGCTTCTGCCTCGCCCCTCCCTGAGGAGCCTGGCAGGGCTTGCAGCTTTCTGACATTGTCCTTGCTGCCCCTGCCATCCCCTGCCCCACAAACAGCCCCGAGCCACCCGTGAGGGACAGGCCCTGCTGTGCCAGGCCTGGCCTCAGGGCTTGGCCTTTCTGCTTCCTCCAGCCAGCCCAGGCCTTGCTCAGCATTGCAGTTCCCTGCTCACAGCCTTTGGCTCCCTGCAATCCTGGCCTCAAGGATCTGCTCTCACCAGTGCCTGGGGAGCCTTTGGCACTCCCTGCCCTCACTGGGGCCCAGTGATGCTCCAAGGGACTTGGAGTTTTGCTTCTGCCTCCCTGAGCAGCTTCTTCAACCTTCTCTCAGTGCCTGAGGGTCCTGGACTCAGCCCCAAATCCACTGTGGGGCTCATGAAAATACAGAAAACCCTCAGTAGCTCTTTGTCTTCCTTCTATTGTCTTCAAGTCTCCAAGGCATGTTAAGATGATTGGAGTCAGTCCTGTTAAGGAGGGAGATTTCAAAGTGCATCTCATGATTTTTTTTTTTTTTTTTTTTTTTTTAAATCACATGAGTTTTTTTAAAAAAATCGATTCTGAGAAGAGGTACAAAATCATTCTCCAAGTGATCTTGATGCTGAATGTCTCTTTAGGAGGTGTGGCCTGGAGAAGAATGAGCCCCTTGCAAGTTGACCCTCTTTGGAAAACCTGCTCCTTTACTGCCAACCTCACTGTCTAACATTGCCCCATGGGACTAAACTCCCAAAACATAACTGCAATAAATACGATAGACCAAATTCATAAATCAAAATTTAGAATTTGATTTTGAGACAAAATAACAGTCTCTGATAGCCACAATTAAAAAGGACAGCGTCGAACCCCGGGGCTTCGGCGCTGGGTGAACACGGTAACACACTCTGTCAGTCTGTCACCCCCTCAGTTCACATTTCTGGTCTGGGGCTGCCGATTTTTATACACTGGTTCGCTGAGAGAAAATCGGGACCCTAAGACTCCCCCTTCCGAGGCAGCTTCATTAGATATTCATGTTCGGGTTCTGGTGCGGTTGAATGGATTTGCACTGGAGAACAATGTTGTGATTGCTGTGTCCGGTACAGTGTAGAGATGTTAATGTCTAATGTCTGGCGGGGACGGATAAGATATCGATCTGATGTAATCATTCGGTCCTCCGGGTTCTCCATCTCCCTTTTCCGTCCTTTTTGTTCTCCTCTAACGATTCCCGGCAGAAGTTTTCTCGTGTCCCTTTTTCGTGTAATTCCTGGCATAGCTTTCTTATGTCCCTTCCCATGCAATCTCCAGCAAAAGAATTCCTTGTGTCCCCCCCGTGCTGTTTTAGTCACAGTTAACCCGTTGTATACTCGATTAGAAATAAAACTTGCTCCTTATGGTTATCATTACATTTACAGAGAATGAATTACATATTATAACATTTAACACGAATTAACTCTAGGACATATATCACATCATGATTTTTGGTTTTTATAATCATGTGAGGTTTGTTTTTTTTTTAATTTTCAGTTCTGAGAAGAGGTGACAAAAGCATTCTCTAAGTGATCTTGATGCTGAATGTCTCTTTAGGAGGTCTGGGCCTGGAGAAGAATGAGCCCCTTGCAAGCTGACCCTCTTTGGACAACCTGCTCCATACTCCCAACTTCACCATGTCTGACATCACCCACCAGGGACTAAACTCCCAAAATATAACAAAAACAAAACAAAAACAAAAACAAAAACAACCAAACCAAAACCAAACCAAACAAAACAAACAAACAAACAAAAAAACAAACAAACAAAAAAAAACCCACCCAACAAACAACAAAAAAATCATTTTTCTTTACAATTAAAATCTAATTAAATAATTAGAATATAATTGCATCTTTCTTATTTATAATAATTCTGTTTCTGTATACCTAATTTTTATTTATATTAAAAAACCCATACATTTTAAGCAACCAAAAAAGTTTTTAGTCATTTGTTCTTAGTAACACAACTCCCTGCATTATTAATTGACCACTATTTGCTATTGATTTCTCCCTATTTTTGCGAACTAGTCCTAATTTAAGTCTTTTTCTCCTATTTTTTAGCATTTTCTCAGACAGGGTAAAAGGGGACACTTTGGGGTCCATGGAGACATTTCGGGGCACATTTGGGGCAGTTTTGCGTCTAGGGAGGGAATTTGGAGAGAACTTGAGGGTCTGGAGGACTCGGGGGAGTCGGGCAGGCACTTGTGTTCTGGAAAACAAAGAGTCAGAGACTTGCTGTTTTTGTATGTTTCTTTATTATCAAGTTGGCCTTGGGGGAGAGCTTGCTTGCTCCCTTGGCAACGTGGAGGAGGAGGTACACACAGCTTCGCTTCACAGCAAAGCTGGGGACCCCACCCCCCCTCATGGGCTTTTTCCCCTTGCCCGGGAGTCCGTTTCGCATCGCTGATCTTATTTATAACACTTGGAGGGGCACTCAGGGATTCAGTCGGACAATTCGGGGTCCAGGGGAGCACTTGGGGGTCCAGGGGGCACTTGGGGGTCAGGGAGGGGAATCTGGGGGCCCTTCGGGCTCCGGGCGGGCACTTGGGGGGCTCTGACGGGGCTCTCTGCAGCGCGGGGGATGATGGGAGTTGTAGGCGGGGTATAACACGGTTCAATCGGGCCGCGGAGCATCACGGGAGTTCTGGGCACAGCTCCAATGGTTTCTCTGGGGCGCGGGGCATGACAGGAGATGAAGTCACGGCTGGAATAGCGCTCTAAGTGAGCCGCGGAGCATGCTGGGAGCTGTAGTCCGGAAGTGGCTCTAACAGCTTCTGGGGGTCCGGGAAGGCACTTGGGGGTCACTTTTGCGTCCGAGCCGCGACTTGAGGTCCTCAAGGGGAACGTATATGGTTCGGGAGCACTTAGGGGAGTTTGGGAGCTCTAACCGGGCTCTTTAGGGCGCGGGGCACGGCAGATTTATAAGCCCGGCGCGGTGTTTGGAGTAGTTCTGATACCGCGGGGGCTGATAGGAGATGAATTCCCAGAAGTGCCCAGAAACGTCCATCGATGGGGTTGGGAGCGTTCAGGGGATTTAGGGACGCTTTTGGGGGGTCCCGAATGGGCGCGGAGGAGGCACTTAGTCACCCTGCAGGGTCTGGGGGACACTGATGGGATACATGGGGGGCGGATAACGAGGGGGGGGGGGGGGGGGGGGGGTGTTCTGTGGAGCGCGGGGCATGATGGGCGTTGAAGTCCCGGCTCCATTGAGATTCAGTCGGGCCGCGGGGCATGATGGGAGTTATAGGCAAACAGAAAAGATGGCGCAGGCAGCAAACCCCCCCTTGTGTCCCTATCCGAAGCTCTGATTGGCTGCGGGCTGTGATGGGCAGCAGCCTCTGCAAATAGGAAACGGCGAGGGGGAGAAGCTTTTCAATCCCTCCAGTCTCTTCCACTCCCCCAGGTTATCCCCAGTACAGCCCAGTACATATACAGTGCCCTCCAGTCCCACCCAGTACAGCACATTTCATCCCCAGTAAAGCCAAGTAAAACCCCAGTGCCCCTCCAGGCCCTCCAAGTGCAGTCCAGTCCCTCCCAATACACCTGAGTTCATTTCCATTCCCTTCCAGTTCCCCAAGTATCATCCAAAGTACACCCCTGAGTCCCCCCGTTTGCCCACAGTGTTCCCAGTGTCCCAAGTTTGTCCCAGTATCCCCCAGTATCACTCAAGAGTACCCCCAGTATGTCTCAGTATGGCCCAGTATCACTCCCAGTATGTCCCAGTATGTCTCAGTGTACCCCCACAGTCCATCCCAGTCTGCCCAGATTCCCCCTCAGCATTCCCGGTGTTCCCAGGTTGTCCCAGTCCACCCCAGTATCACTCCCAGTATGTCCCAGTGTCTCCCTCAGCGTTCCCAGTGTCCCCCAGTGTGTCCCAGTCCTCCCCAGTGTTTCCAAGGAACCTTGAACTGCTCACAGTTGCTGTGGCACCCAAACCCAGCAGTGGGGTCAGTGCAGTGTCCATGGCCACAGCCCCTTGCCATGGCCCAGGGCAGGTTGGGATGATGATCCACCCTCACAGCTGGCCCAGGGCACGGCTGCAGTGGTTTTGGTGGCACCTTGGGCTGGCACACACTTGAGGAGTGTGTCTGTTTCCAGTGGGGAAAATTAGGAGGTTTACATTCTTCAAAAAAAGAAAACCCCTTTTTGCCTGAGTGCAGGCAGCTCTCCAAGGAAAGCAGGTCCCAGGTGTGTGAGGACAGACAGGATGGGCTTGGGGAATGTGCAGCAAAGTTGTCCAAACTGGGTCAGATCTCAAGGCACAGCTTCTGTGACCAGGTCAGACTCCTGAGGAGAGACCCTGGATCAATATCAATCACAGAATGCTGCAATCACCTCTTCTCTAGAGATAACAGTAATACAACACACCTTTTATAACAGGAATGTGTATTTCTTAGAAGCTCTTTGAAATCTTTCTCCATAACTGTTGTAGAAAACATTCCTAATGAACTGCACCAGCCCAGAGGGAAATCAAGGCACAGCCATGGTTTGTCAGGACTTGCTTGATCCCAAGGAGCCCCGTGGTGCATTTGGTGCTGAGCCCTCAGGGCCTGAGAGGAGATTGCACAACCTTTCCAGCAGTCCAAGTCACAGGAAAAACCCAAAATGTCTCACAGCATTCATGGGTCCCACTGAGGTCCATCCCCAACACAGGCTCCTCATGTACTCCTTGGAGGACAGAATTGGAGGCCATGATTGCCCAAAAACCTCTCAGAGACTCAGTGTGGAAAGGAAAACCCAAAGTACCTTAAAAAACCTAGAGTATTACAGAGCATGAATGAGCCCTGCTGAGTGTCAATACAAAGCCTCTCTAGGGACTCATTAAATATTGGATAATTGGAGGCCATGACTGCACAAACCTCTCAGGGATTCAGTGTCAAAAAGTAGTACTTTAATGATCTTGCGTACTTTGAGGCATTAATGAGCCCCACTGAGTGTTGTTACTGCCAAAACATCTCCAGGGACTAATTACAGCAGATAATTGGAGGCCATGATTGCACAAACCCCTCAGAGACTCCCAGGCCAAAGCAAAACCCAAAGTCCTTTGGAAAACCTGCAGTCCCTGGGAGCATTCAGGAGCCCCCCAGGGCCATTCCTGCCCAAGGCTCCCCAGGGACTGGTCCCAGCAGATCCCTGAGGCCACTGGGATGTGGGGGGATGCTGAGGGCAGGACAAGGGGCTGACAGTGCCCAGCCTTGCTGGGGCTGTGCCAGGAGGCCCCAGGGCCTCAGGACAAGGTGTCTCCTCACAGCCCTTGGTGGCACAGACCCTGCAGTGCCCCAGGGCACCAAGACTTGGCTTCTCCTGGGCACTGCCAGCCCTGCCAGGGCCCTTGGCCATGTCCAGCACAGCTTGTCCTGCGCTGTCCCACAGCTGCTGCTGTGTCCCTGCAGGCTGCACACTCCCATCTCGCTGCCCCCTGGCTCTGCCCTGCATTTCCCTTTCTCTTCTCCCTCATATCCTGGGATGGAACATGGGAGAATGGGTCAAAGCTGTAGCAGGGATGGTTTAGACTGCACAGGAGAAAGTGTTTCTTTCCTGAGAGGGTGCTCAAACACTGCACAGGCTCCCTGGAGAGGTGGTTGATGCCCCAAGGCTGTCGTGTTTAAGAGACAGTGCCCTTAATGACTGCTTTCACTTTTGGTCAGCCCTGGAGGGGTCAGGCACTTGGACAGACCATCATTCTGCTCTGAACTGCAGATCATTCCCAACGGGACTATCCTGGTCTGGTCTATCCCATTCCATAGTCATACCTGTACATGGATCCCTGCAGCAGCTGTGCTCAGACACTCTGCCAACAACATTCTCCTTGGTTCTGCAGTGTCACAAGGATCCATGATCCATGAGGTTCTCTAGTGTCACCATGGTCTCTTTGGTTCCACAAGGCCTTGCTGTGCCACAATGGCCCCTTGGTTCCATGAGGTTCTGTACTGTCAACAGGAATCTCCTTGGTTCCACAGTGTCATAATGGACCCTTGGTTCCATGAAGTGCCTGGCCTCCCACAGCCTCTCAGAGACCCTTTTCCCCCTCACAATCCCTCACAGCCCCTCATGGCCCCTCACAGCCCCTCACAGCCCCAGGCACGGGCTCCTCCCAAAGGAGAAGGGGTCGGGCCCTGCTTGTTCTCCTTTGATTTCGGTCCCTTCACAGCCATGAGTAAAGAAAGGCTGAAATGGAGCCTTTCCCCAGCGTTCCCCTCGGGGTTCATTGCGGCTGAAGCTGTGTGCTGGCGCTGGCCCCAGCGCGAACATCCCTGCAGCCGCCCAGGCCTTTGCTGTCCCCCCGTGTCCATTCCCTGTGCCCGAGTCCCGCCCGGCTCTGGCAGCAGCAGGAGCCGCAGCGCAGCGGGCGCCGGCCCGGCCCAGCCGGGGCTCCCGGGCAGGAGCAGCAGCAGCGCCGGCCCCTTCCCACCTGCTCCTGCCTCGGCTTCCCAGGGGATTTTCCAGCTGAATTCTGGAGTAGAGCGACAATCACCCACAAACAGCCCTGATTCCTCAGGGCCCGGCTGTGCTGCCCTGAGCCAGCCTCCAGAGAAAGAAAGGATCGGGTTCCAGCGCTGTTTTCAGCACTGTTTTACGCACCCTGAGGTGACAGCAGGAGGCTGCTGCTGCCTTTGCCTTGGGAATTGTAGATCATGACTGCTGTTGCCCCTCTTCTGCTTGCCACTTGAATTTTATCTGTAAAACTGCAATTTTTTGATTGGTGCCACCCAGAGTGCCTTTGTGATGGGGAACTCTGGCATCATGAGTAGCAGATCTCCAAATGTTCACAGGTCCCTGAGCTCAAAGTTGAGGAGAATTAAAGACACACAGGCCACATTTGCAGTGCTCAAACACAGCCCTGTTGCTGTTGCTGCTGAAATAGAATCAACTCACAGAGGTCATCACAGAATTTGCCTCTGGAGTGAAAAATAAAATGAAAAAATCCACCAGAAGAGGAAAAAAAAATGAGAACTTCTCAACTCGCTTCATCGTTGCTTCCGAGCAGCAGCACAAAGTGGAGATGCCCAGAGGTATTCCAGCTGCTGCTGATCCCAGTTGGAGCCCAGCCTGCTGCCCAGTCCCAGCAGAACCTGAGCCCAGCCCGGGGAGCTCCCGCAGTGTCGGGAGCTCAGCGCACGCGGGGCCAGGCCCAGAGCCCCGGGCACGGCCGCCGATTGCGGGGCAGCGGCACAGGCGGAATGTCCTGCGGCCCAAACCTCCTGCTCCTGACACACAGTGCCTGTTACCCTGATTTTTCTGAGTTTTTAAAGCCTTTTGAAATAGAGTTAGATCTTTTAGTTACTGTAGAATATTAGAGCAGTTTTCTACCTTTTCCCACAGATGTAACATAAACAAATTCTTTGTTTTTCAATCCTGTCCTTTGTTTGCTTATTTCTAACCTGAAAACAACTGTAACTGACAATTGTTCTGGCCACTGAGGCTGAGAGGTGGAAACCCCAAAAAGCCAATCTTCTGCTAGACCTAGAAATGTATAAAAAGTAAGAAATAAACAAGGGATTTCTTCTCTCCGCTCTCTCGGATGTGAGCTGGATCGGAAGGACCTCTGCGAAAATCTCTTTTCTGCGTGTGACTGCTTTGTGTGTCTCAGTGACAAGTGCCCATCATTCTCCCTCTCCTCCTCCTCCTCCTCTCCCAGCACAGCACAAATTCCAGCTCAGAGGAGGCTTCCCAAGACAGGGCTCAGGCTTCTTTTTCAGCCTGAGTGTTCCTGCAGAGGAACAGGGCATCTTTCAGGCAGTTCCACAAGCTCAGAGTTCTTATTTCATGGGAAATCTGAGATGCGATTGGCCTTGTTAGGAAGGACAAAAGCAGAGGGAATGGATTGGAAATGATTTGGACAAAATGACCCTTCTTACAGACCAAGTTCACCAAGTTCATCTTCATTCCCTGCATTTCGCCATTTCAGATTCTTTCTGTCATCTGCTCTGAGAGCTTGTTCTGCTGCTTCCAATGAACTGATTGTACTCTTTGATTTATACCAGTGCATGAGATGTAGAATCATCAAAGCTGAACACAGAAACAAATTCCCTCTTTCAGCCCATTTTCATGTTCTGGATCACTTTGAAATGTCCATGGTGTTGTTGAAATGACTATCACACAACCCTCAGCTTCTGGCTGCAGGCTCTGGAGATTCTTTCTCTGCATTCACCCAGGCTTGTACTCCCTTACAATTGACAGAATCATGGAATCACTATGTTGGAAGGGATCTTCAAGATTATCGAGCCCAATCCTTGCCCTAACGCTCAACTAAATCATGGCACAGAGTGCCACATCCAGTCTTTTTACAAACACATGCAGGGATGGTGATGCCACCACCTCCCCAGGCAGACCATTCCAGAACATTATCGCCCTTTTCGTAAAAAGATTTTTCCTAATATCCAACCTGTATTTCCCTTGATGCAGCTTCAGACTGTGTCCTCTCATTTTGTCAGTTGCTGCCTGGAGAAAGAGACCAACCCCCACTGACTACAACCACTTCAGGAAGTTGTAGAGAGTGAAAAGGTCACCTCTGAGTCTCCTTTTCTCCAGGACAAACAAGCCCAGCTCCCTCAGGCACTCCACACAGGACCTGTGTTCCAAGTCCTTCACCAGACTTGTTGCCATCGTCTGGATGCACTCAAGCGTCTCAACGTCCTTCCTAAACTGAGGGGCCAGAACTGGACACAGCACTCCAGGTGTGGCCTCACCAGTGCTGAGCACAGGAAATAATCACTGCCCTGCTCCTGCTGGCCACACCATTCCTGATCCAGGCCAGGTGCCATTGGCCTTCTTGGCCACCTGGGCACACTGCTGGCTCATGTCCAGCCTGCTGTCCATCAGTGCAGGTCCCTTTCTGCCTGGGCACTGTCCAGTCACACTGTCCCCAGACTACAACATTGCAGGGGGTTATTGTGCCCAAAATGCAGGACTCAGTACTTGGACTTATTAAACCTCATCTTGTTGGACTCTGCCCATCCATCCAACTGTTCCAGGTCTCTCTGCAGAGCCCTCCTACCTTCCAACAGATCTACACATGCTCCCAGCTTGGTGTCATCTGCAAATTTGCTAAGGAAAGACTCATTACCCTCATCCATGTGATCAATAAAAATCCTGAACAGAGCTGGCCCCAGCACAGACCCCTGAGGAACACCACTGGTGACTGGCTGCCAGCTGCATGCAGCACCGTTCCCCACCACTCTCTGGGCCCGGCCATGCAGCCAGTTCTTAACCCAGCAAAGAGTGCTCCTGTCCAAGCCGTGGGCTGCCAGCTTTTCCAGGAGTGTGCTGTGGGAGACAGTGTCAAAGGCCTTGCTGAAGTCCAAATACACAACATCCACAGCATTCCCACATCCACCAGGTGGGTCACCTGGTCATAAAAGGAGAGCAGGCTGGTCAAACACGACCTACCCCTCCTAAACCCACGCTGGCTGGGTCTGATACCCTGGCCATCCTGTAGGTGCTGTGTGATGACACTCATATAAACTGCTCCATGACCTTACCGGGTACTGAGGTCAGGCTAACTGGCCTCTAATTACCAGGATCCTCCTTCCCACCCTTCTTGTGAATGGTGTCACATTGGCCAGCTTCCAGTCACCTGGAACCTCACCAGTGAGCCAGGGCTGTTGGTAAATGATGGAGAGCAGCTTTGCAGGCTCATCTGCCAGCTCCCTCATCACTTGGGATGGATCCCATCTGGGCCCATAGATTTCTGAACATCCAAGCATCTCAGCAGTTCTCTGACTGCCTCCTCCTGGATAACAGGGGGACCATTCTGCTCCCTGACACCATCTACCAGCCCAGGAGGGCAGTTGTCTGGGACAAGCTGTCTTCCCACTAAACACTGAGGAAAAGAAGGCATCAAGCACTTCTGCCTTCTCCTCATCTGCAGTTACTGAGTTCCCTCCACATCCAGCAGAGAACAAAGGTTGGTCTTACCCTTCCTTTGCCTCTAATATATTTGTAAAAACATTTTTTATTATCCTTTACAAAGCTGTCAAATTAAGTTTGAACTGAGCTTTGGCCACCCTACTGTTTTTCCTACATGCCCTAGCAACTCTCTTAAATACCTCCTGAGAGACCTGACCCTCCTTCCAAAGATGGTACATCCTCTTTTTATTCCTAAGGTCTTTCAAAACCCTGTTGCCCATCCAGGATGGACGTTTGCCTCGTCAGCTCATCTTTCAGCACACAGTCTGTTCCTCTGCCCTCAAGATCTCTGCTTTGAAGCATGCCCACCCTTCCTGGACTTCATTGTTTTTAAGGGCTGTTTCCCAAGGAACTCTCTGAATAAGTCTCCTAAATAGGCCAAAGTCTGCCCTCCTGAATTTAGTGTAAAAGTCTTATTGATGTTCCTCCTGATTTCACCAAATATTGATAACTTCTCATTTCTTGATCACTGTGCCCAAGCATCCTCCAACACCACATCTCCCACCTGTCCTTCTCTATTTGCAAACAACAGGTCTAACATAGTCCATCCCCTGGTGGGCTCACACCAGCTGTGACAACAGGTTGTTCTCCATACACTCCAAAACCTTCCTGGACTGCCTCTTTGCTGCTGTATGGAGATCCCAGCAGATGTCTGGCAGGTTAAGTCACCTACAAGAACAGGGGCTGGTGATCCTGAAACATTCTCCAGCTGCTTATAGAATAAGTTGTCCAGCTCTTCTTCTTCCTGCTTGGGTGGACGATAACAGACTCCCAGTAGGTACCACCGGTACCCTGTCCTGTTTTCTTAGGGGAGAACAGTACAATGAAAACCTTACCAATGGCACAACTCCCAGTCCACAAGGAAAAGAAAGAACAAGTTGTCAGGTTTATTAAATATTTGTCCTGCTTTGCTGCAAGACTCCTGCTGCATGCACAGTGTGGAAAGCCAAGGGAAGCTGCCGTTGTGGCACATCTTGTGCCAGAAGCTCCACCCTGTTCTGCAGGAAGTTTCTTGGAAAGAGCAAATGGGATTGTGGAGCAGATTCTGGGAAAACTGAAAGAGCTTTTAGAAATGAAATGAAAATGGAAAGAAACATTCAAGATGTTTTTCTCTATTTATTTCTATGCTCCCCTTTTCCATCTTGCACTACTTCTCCATCCCATCAATTCCAAATGGATCTCACCTCGAAGATCCATGAGTTGGCAAATTTCAGACACTGTAAAATACCATGAGCTACATCAGTTTGCCTTCCCCTGTTTTTCTTGGAAAGCAATGCTGGAGACACAGGTGCAGTGCTTGGGTCAGGTACAAATTGCATTCAGGGAATGTGCTCTGACAGTGTCTGACCCTCAGCAGGGACAATGCACAAGCAGCCAAGGGGATTCCTGTGCCACCGTGCAGGAGTCAAGACTCTGGGTCTTGGCTCAACACTGCAAAGTTCCCGTGTCTGGACAGGCTCAGGGGCTGCCCCCGGGGAGCGCGGGGCTCGGCGGGGGCTGAGCGGGCAACGGACAAACGGACACAGGGAAAAACGGCCCCAGGGCTTCAGCAGCAGCAGCAGCGGCAGCGGCAGCAGCAGCAGCAGCAGCGGCATAAGCCAAAGAGAAGATTTTGTCTACCCCGTCCTGCTTCTTCTCTCCCTCTCCCTCAGTCCCGCACCTCTCCCGCAGTCCCGCACCCTCTCCCGGTCTCCCTTTCCCGGTGTCCCCCTCCTCTCCCAGTCTCCCTCTCCCCTGCCGGGCCGGGCCATGCCCCCAGCCCGCCCCCGGCCCGGACGGGGCTGCCCCGTCCCCGCCCCCGGGCGTCCCGCCGCGGTCTCCCCTCCCCCGGCTCTGGCCGTACTGGCGGTGGCGATGCTGGGCGGGCATCAGTGCCTGGAGCCAAGGGGGCATCGCTGCCCTTTGGCTGCGCCTGAGCCATGCTCGGCCCCGGCCCCGGCCCCGGCCCCGGCTCCTCCCGGGCCCCGCAGAGGACACACGCGGTGCAGCCGCTCCCGCCGCCTCCGCTGCGGCTTCCCCGGCCCGAGCTCCGCCGCTCGGCAGCGCGGCCGCCGGCCCCGAGCCGCCGCTGTCCCGTCCCCAGGAGCGAACGCCTGGGGATGCCCGGCCCGGGGCGGTTGAGGGGCGCTCGGGGGCCGTTCCTGGCCCCGGGCCGAGCGCTGACAGCCGCGTCTCGCCGGCAGGGAAGGCGCAGCACGGCCTCAAGGAGCAGTACCGAGTGGGGTCGCTCCTGGGGCGCGGCGGCTTCGGCAGCGTCTTCGCGGCGACGCGGCTCTCGGACGGCGCCCCGGTGAGCGGCGGGGCCGGCGGCGGGCGCAGGAGATGGAGGATGGGGCTGGGCAGGGCGGGTGCTGAGCTCATCCCGCTGCTCCCCTTGGTTTGCAGGTGGCCATCAAAAGGGTGCCACGGAACCGCGTCCGGCACTGGGACCAGCTGGTGAGTGAGCGGGGCCAGCGGGAGAAGCCGGGGCGTGCTGGGCGGGGATGAGCCGAGGCCCGGCAGGGTGGAAGCCCCAAGGATGCCTGGAGGGAGAGCGGGTGAGGCCAGCGCAGGGTGCAGAGCATCCCGGGCTGGGTGAGGGCTTCCCCAGCCCTGGCACGGCATCAGCCCCACTGACGGCATCGTGCTCCTCCCGCAGCCCAACGGCACCAGCGCACCACTGGAGATCGTGCTGCTGCACAAGGTCTCCACTGGCTTCCCTGGGTCGCCCAGCTGCTGGAGTGGCTTGAGCTCCCCAACGACATCATCATGGTGCTGGAGCGCCCGGAACGATGTCAGGACCTCCGGCATTTCATTCGGGCACGGGGGTTCCTGTCCGAGGAGGTGGCGCGGGAGCTGTTCCGCCAGGTGCTGGAGGCCGTGCAGCACTGCACCAGCTGCGGGGTCCTGCACAGGGACATCAAACCAGAGAACATCCTGGTTGACCTGGCCACCGGGCAGGCCAAATTGATCGACTTCGGCTGTGGCACCTACCTGCAGACACGGCCTACACTCACTTTGCAGGTGAGCCCACAAAGGGGTGTGCTCCCAGTTCTGGACATCTCCTGGCCCAACATCTCATGACCCAACCTGGGTGTGGCAGCAGGGATTCTCCCTTTGCTGCCAGTCATGGCATTGAGTCTTCAGCCAAGTTGCTTTTGAGCAGGGGCAGGTGGGGGTCAGCTTCCAGCCGTGCTGGCAGCCTTTTCCAGCTCTGCCAGGACTGGGGCTGGGACTGGGGCAGCCAGCCTGACAGAAACACCCGTGTGTGGGGGTGGCAGAGAGGGGTGGAGCCAGAACCTGTGCACAGCCAGTTTGGTGTGCAGGTGAGAAAGGGCTTGGACTGCTCCAGTGCCTGGTTTGCCTTGGCTTCAGAATGTTTTTGGGGCAATGCAGGCAGGGAGGATGAAGGCATGGTTTTTCCCCAGCACTGAATGGGATTTTCCTTGTCATGGTTGGGCATTGCCAGAACTTACACTGCCCTCTTCCAACACCAGTGGCTTCTTTTCCAACCCCAAGGTTGTCCACAAGTCCCAGGTGCTGGTGAGAGGGCAGCAGGTCACACCACGTGCCACTGGGGCAGCCTCCATGCCCAGGGATGCTGGGGCCAGGCTCTGGGAGCAGCAGCATCCCCCTGATGAGCTCCATCTGTATTCCATAGGAACACCGTCATACAGTCCCCCGGAATGGACCCAGTTCGGCTGGTACTACGGCAAGCCAGCTACCATCTGGTCCCTGGGCATCCTGCTGCACCAGATGGTCTGCGGGGAGCACCCTTTCAGGAGGGGCCAGAACATCAGCTGGGACCATCAGCTCTCGCTGCCACAACGGCTCTCTCAAGGTGGATCCTCATCTCTGGGCACGGGGGCAATACCAGTGCTGGGAGACAGCAGCGGGCTGATGAGCATCCTGCTCTGGCAGCTGCTGAGGAGGTGGCACATGTCCTGCTCTCCTGCTCTCCTCCAAAACAGGGAATTGATGGGAAAGTTTAGGCCCAGCTCTGAGCACATCCAGCATGGCCTGGGCATGGGAATAGTGGGGCAAAGCAGACAGGAGCCTTCTCTAAATGACCGGCGGTTTCTGGTTTCTCTCCCCAGAGTGCCAAGATCTGATCAGGAGGTGTTTAACCATGCTAGACGTGGACAGGCCCTCATTAGAAGACCTCTTCCGTGATCCTTGGATGCAGGATATTCATCAGCTGTAGAAGAAGGGAGAGAGCCACAGGCACCCTTTGATGCAGGGCCCTGGTAAGTAACAGCTGCACACATGCCTTGGCAATCAGAAGCAAAGAAACCCAGACTTTTTTCTGCTGCCTTGTCACTGCACAGGGGTCCTCAGATGGGAGCACGCAGCCCTTGTGCTGGAGCTGAGCGTGTCTGCCCAGCACTGGTGGCTGCCATCCCAGCTGGTTTGGCTTGTCCTGGTTCACTGACAGCTGGGGCCCTGGGCAGAGCACTGAGAGCCTGGTCTCACCCCCAGGGAAGGAGAAGGAGCCCCTGGAGGAGCTGTACCAGGTGGGGCTGCTGCTGCTGGAGACAGCGAGGATGACATCAAGGATGACAACCTCTTCCTCGACCTGGCCAGCACAAAGCTGGAGATGAGGGACTCTGATTCTGGAACCTTCTTCAAAGCCAGGCTCTACAGTGAATTTACAGATGAGTCACACGCAGGGGGAGCTCCCAGATTTGGGCATTGCACAGCCTGGCCAGGAACCAAAGGTTCCCCCTTTGCTGGGGCTGATGCAACTGATTCTTCAGTGGGCTGCCCCGCTGCTTTGTGTCAGGGCTGGGGCCATGGGCTGGGGTGGTTATGAAATGGGAGTCGGCTCCTGGCCCTGCCAACAGCCCCACCACCCACCGTGCCTGGGCTGGGGCTGGGGCAGCCAGCCCGACACAAACAAACCCCCATGGCAGGAGCAGAGGTGGGACTCCAGCACCTGTGCACCTGTGCTTTGCTTTGCAGGCAAGGAAGGGCTTGGGCTGCTCCATTCCCCTTGTTTGCTTTGGGATCACCATCACTTCTGGGGGGCAGTGCAGGGGGGAAGGAGAAAGCATGGGCTTCCCTCACCCGTGGATGGGTTTTTCCCTAGCATGCAGGGGTTGGGCCTTCCTCAACCTGTGACTGACATAAAATCTTTTATCTTTTCACTTGTTTCCCCTTTTGTCTGTAATTTATTTTCCTTAATTTGTTGTTTGTTTTTCTAAAGGAAGCCTTCCAGGCAGTGTCCAGTGTGGATGGGGAAGTGCTTGGGACCAGCTGTGGCGTGGTGGGCTGCCCTGGAGAAGGCTGAGGACATCCTTTGGGAGCAGCTTTTCTTCCAGCGGCGATGCTGCGAGGTGGGTCCCCATCTTCTTGGCATGGGTGGGATAAGAGCTTTGGGGAGATGGCAGCGAGCACAGGAGCATCCTGCTCTGGGCAGCTGCTGAGGAGGTGGATGTGCCGTGGCTGGCTGCAGGCTGGGCACATGTCCTGCCCTCCTGCTCTGCTGCCAAAGGCGGCAATGATGGGCAGCTTTGGGCACCGCTCTGAGCACGGCCAGCATGGCCTGGGCACCGCGGGCGGCTGGGACAAGGGCACAGGAGCCTTCAGCTGACGGGCGGTTTCTGCTTTCTCTCCTTGCAGCCGGGCTCTGAGGATGCTGAGGCTGCTCTGGGCTCTGCCAGGGCTCTGCTGGAGCTCAGCACCGGGCCGGAATCAGCCAAAGAAGAAACGGTGTGACCTGCAGCAGAGACTTGCTTGAGCATTTTGGCAATGCTGCTCAAGTTTGGAGACTGTACATCTCCAGAGAAAACATGACATCCCCCCTAAATTAAACCTTTTCAATACCTTGTGAAACAAAATCAATCTAGGGTGACCCTAAATGACATTTTTCAGCATGCTCAAGCTATAGCTCAGCCCTTCACTGAACAGTTCTCTCCCCCAACTGCCTTTTACTTCACAACTGCTCCCTCCTTTCCCCCAGTGAGTTCCCAGCCCATCGCAGTCTCCATCACACTGTTGCCTTCCTTGATGCCCTCACCATGAGGGAGACCGAGTCCCAGGCTTAGGGACTCATCCTGTCCCTGGCAGAAGAACAGCAATGTCTCAGAGGTACAGTGGCATTTTAGTGTCATTCAGAGCTGCTCTCCAGCCCTCAGCTCTCCTCACTGCTGAGTTCCCTCTCCCTTTTCCTCATCCTTCCAGCAGCATGAGCTCTGTGAATCCCCCTGAGCCTCCCCACTCTTCCCAGCTCACCCACCCAGCTCAGTTAGACTAAAGCTGGAGCTTCTTTTTCTCTCTGGCACACACCAGTGCAGTCCCCTCTGCGCAGAGCCCAGCCCCAGAGCACAGCACACAGCAGTGCAGTCTGGGCTGGAGCAGCTGCCCTGTGCCCCTGGCTTGGCTGTTTGTGGCACCTAAATGCTCCCTGTTTCCAGCTCTGCCTGCAGGATGGCCCCAGGGCAGAGCCCAGCCGGGCTCCCACTGCATCCCCTGGAGCCTGGGGCAGACAGTGGTGCCAGAGCTGAGCTTCATGGGGAGCACCCAGAGCTGTGGCTTGCAGTCAGTGTTGGCAAGGGTTGTGTTCTCATGTCCTGCAGCTTGTGGGGAAAGGGTCTGTGTGTGCCAGGGGCTCTTGCATGTCTCTGTATCCATGGACAGAAGGGTCTGTGTGTGCCAGGGGCTCTTGCATGTCTCTGTATCCATGGACAGAAGGGTCTGTGTGTGCCAGGGGCTCTTGCATGTCTCTGTATCCATGGACAGAAGGGTCTGTGTGTGCCAGGGGCTCTTGGATGTCTCTGTATCCATGGATAGAAGGTTTGTCTGTGCAAGGGTTTCCATAATGTCTTTGTCCTCATGGGTATGGAATGAACACTGAAAGTGTCAGTCATGTTGCTTGCACACTCCTTCCTTTCTGTACAAGACACATCAGTGCACACCCCCACCTATAGATATATTAAAGGGATAAGAATGGATAGAGATTTCCCACAGAGCTCTAACTTTGATATAACTCACTCGTAAACTGTTGGCCAGGGGATTTTTTTTTCCCGCTCTGTTTGAATAGGTGTCCAAGAGCTGAAGGCAGCAGCATTCAGAAGCAGTTTCAGGATTTCCAGGCAGGAAATGGAGCTGACAACCATCCGTGTAACTCGCCATATTCATCAGGATGAGCTGCTGGTTCTTTAGGAATATGGCACAATGGAGACAAGCCTTGGGAAAATCCCAGCTCTCAGTGGAATTATGCTATGGGGGTGCAGCAGAAACACTTTGTGTCTGCTCTGGGGGACACAAGGTCCAAGGAGCTGTGGTGACAGAAGGTGACCTGGGCTGGTGGCAGGTTAAGTCCTGTTTCATGACATTCAGAGGGGCACAGGACAAAGCCCCAAGCCCCCCAACCCTTAATGAAGTCTGTGTTGCTGCACATCCTCAAGGAAAAGCTGCTGTCACACAATCCATTGGGATTTTGAAATTTCATTTGCAATACTTTACATCCAAGTTGCAAACTGTACTATTTTTAAAGTCAAGACACTGTCATGCACAATCCATCTTTCAGTTGCCTATTGCTTCAAACACAATTTAAAATATCTTCATATTGGAAAAAAACCTACAAAATCTTTTAAAAAAAGACACTGACGTCAGTAAGATGGATCCATGCCATCAGAACATTTACAAAGTAGACAACTTAGTTCTCTTTTTCAAAAGATCAGTTACATCTTAATCCAAAGTTCTATAAGATTTGTCGCTACACATTTATATTTTGCTTTCCTCTTTCATATATATTTGGTTTTCTTTTTTCTTTTTCTTTTTAAGCAGACAACACGGCCTAAAAAAGGAATGTACAGCAAAATGAGATACATTTCTGATAATCAAGTTGTACGCTTCTCTTCTGTTTACTTTTGTTTGGATACCCTGAAGAAAAAAACGTAGCACAGACCAGCAGATGTGTAAAGTGGGTGCTTTGGACATAACTGGAGTTCAGCACTGGTGACATCTTGTTCTAGTCAAGAGTTGCAGAATTCTTTTGCATATCTTGAACCATGTGTTTGCAGGCACAGCATCTGCAGTGCTGTTGCACCACTGCACGTGAATAATTCTGTTATTCCCTCCCAGAATTTGGGCTCTGCCCAAGACAAGGTACTACAGTCCTTTACTGCTCATTCCTGTGAGGAACAGCTCCCTTCCCGCTGGCTGAGCTGCTCAGGCCCTGCAGGGCTGAGGCTTTTCCCACTGCTGGGCACAGACTGATGGAGCAGCACTGCTGAACACGGGACACACAGAGGGAGCAGAAGCAGCTGCCTTTGTCCACCTGAAGCTCCAAGGCCCAAACTGTGAGCAGACAGGGCTGGAAGAGACTGGCAGGCTCCCTGTTTGCTGTGCTGCCCCACTTGTGCCCGGCCCAGCTCTGCGGGAGGCAGAGGGAGAACAAGGGGCAGCTCCCTGCCAGCCCCAGCCCAGGGACCCCTCCAGCCCCGGGCCTTGGGGCACTGTCAGCACCCGCTGCTCCAGCCACCGCTTCTGCTGGCCCTGACAGCAACAACCAAATGGTGGCTGATCCCCAGGGAGCAGCAGCAGTGGCTGGATCTGATCCCTCACTCTGGGGCATGGATGCACAAATGACCCCCACAGCAGCAGCAGCAGCAGCAGCACATGGAGCTGACTTTCAGCACAGCCCCTGCCACTCTTCCCTCCTGTGTGCACTCCTTGGCGGGGACAGCTTCCCCCAGCTGATGTGTGGATGTGGGTGATGGGAAAGTCTGAGGGGACCTGGTGCTGTCTTTCTTAATCACTGCAGGCAATCTTGGGTAGTGATGATTGGGTGCATTGCTGAGCTTCTCCTTTGCTGATTCTTTGCAGTTTGCATTATAATAAATCACAGAATTCCTGAACTTTGTGTCTGTGTCTTTGGTGCTGACCCTGCTCACCAGCAGAACAGACACTGCGGCCCCACAGAACCAAAGGTGCCGTGTGACACTGCGGGGCCTGGTGTGACCAAGGGTCACTTGTGTCACTCTGTCACCAAGGACACCTCTCTGCCATTCAGGACTCTTAGAACCGAGGGCCCATTGTGGCACTGCAGGACCTCATGAAACCAAGTGGACCATAGTGACGCTTTGTGGTCTCATGGAACCAGGATGAAATTGTTACATTGCAGGGCCCCAAGGAATCAAGCAGCCATTTTTCCTCTTCATGGCCTCATGGAACCATGGAGACCATTGTGACACTGCAGGGACCTGTATAACCAAAGGTCCATTGTTTTCCTCTGGCTGGCACTGCAGAGTCCAGACTCTCCCTGCCCCTGTCCCAGCCCCAGAGAGCAGCAGAGTCAGGTCTGGCCCTGCAGCAGGGACTGGAGGCCATGGGGCTCAGGGACAGGGACTCTCTCTGCTTCCTGGAGATTTTCCCCCTGCAGGTGTTTCCCTGTGCCTGATCTCTCCCTGCCAGCACTCACAGACCCCAAATCTGTGCACTCTCCCTGGCCCTACAGAACCCTGCCTGTTTGCAGGGCACTGGCTGGGGGCAGGTTCTGTTTGCAGCTTGGAGAAAGGACAGGTCAGACTCAGCCTGATGGGCCCTGGTGCCGAGGCAAGAAGATAATGCTTGAACTGTGCCAAAAGCTGTAGCTGTGCAGAAAGAAATAGTTATGTTGTAACAAGGAATGGGAATGAAGCTCTTTTCAGAAATCAGCAAATTCATCAGAACAAGCTGTATTGGTTTGGCACGGCCTGGTTTTTGGCAGCAGGGGCACCACGGATATCATTGGGGATGCAGAGATCCACTCTCAGCCCATGGGGATCCATGGGGATGCAGAGATCCACTCTCAGCCCATGGGGATCCATGGGGATGCAGAGATCCACTCTCAGCCCATGGGGATCCATGGGGATGCAGAGATCCACTCTCAGCCCATGGGGATCCATGGGGATGCAGAGATCCACTCTCAGCCCATGGGGATCCATGGGGATGCAGTGATCCACTCAGCCCATGGGGATCCATGGGGATGCAGAGATCCACTCTCAGCCCATGGGGTCCATGTAGATGCAGAGATCCACTCTCAGCCCACGGGGATCCATGGGGATGCAGAGATCCACTCTCAGCCCATGGGGTCCATGGGGATGCAGAGATCCACTCTCAGCCCAGGGGATCCATGGGGATGCAGAGATCCACTCTCCCCAGGGGATCCATGGGGATAGAGATCCACCACAGCCCCTGGGGAGGTGCCCATCCCAGAGCGGTGGATGCCTGGATGAGGCTGTGATCCAGTGGGAGACCCGGTGGAGAGAGGGGGCCCTGCTTCCAGGCTGGAGCAGCCTGTCCTTGGAGGACTGCACCCCGTGGGAGGAGAGCCCCATGCTGCAGCAGTTTGGGAGGACTGTGTGCCCGTGGGAGGGACTCACGTTGCAGCAGGTGCGGTAGGGCTGCTGCTCGTGAGAGTGGACCCACGCTGGGGCAGTTCATGGAGAACTGTATCCAGTGGGAGGACTCCATGGCCACATGGGGGAAGGACTCCTCTCCCAGAGCAGCAGAAGAAGGTCTCTGGATGAAATGAGAAAACTCCCATGCCCTGTTTCTCTGTGCTGTCGTGGGAAGGAGGGAGGAGCGGGTGGAAAAAAGGTGTTTTAAGGGTTTCTTTTACCCTCATTATTCTTCTCTTATTCTGTTAGTAATAAAATTCACTTTGGAACTTGAGCCTTTTTTGCATTTGAAATATTTCTCCTGGTCCTTATCTCACTCATGAAGTGTTCTTTAATATTTTTTTCCTTCTCTGCCCAGCTGTGGCAGGGGAGGATGAGTGAAGGACTCTTGTGGGTGCCTGGCAGTGGGCCAGTGTCCAACCATGACACAAGGTAACTGCAAACAGCTGACCCCTGGCTATTTGAGCAGACAATCTTATAGAGCATGTGCAGGAAGCAGGGGTAATAAGTTCAAGTGCCAGGAAGTTTTCTGAGTCTTCATCAAAACAACCACCAGGAGGGTGACGAGCACCGCCTGCAGAGACTATGCATGTACTACAAGGGTTTGCATAATCATGTGATTAGAAAATACGTTACAACATGAATGGTAGGAAAGTATAATGAGAATTAAAAAAAACCCCAAAACAAACAGTATAAAAGCTAGTACTGTGTGAGGAACAGACAAGTGAGTTTGTGGTGGAGCTATCCCCCTCACTCCTAGCATTGAATAAACAAATATCTGCTCTAAAAGCCTTATAGTATGGGTTACTGATTTCTTGCCTCGTTTTCCTGGGTTTTTCTGCCCACCTCATTGCCTGGAAAGTTGGAATGCACCAGCAGGAATTCCCAGTTGCTGGGAGAGGCTGTTTAGTCCCTGGCTATGAAAGCTTCCTCCAGCTGATGTGTGGAACCAAGGAGATCATTCTGATGTTACAGGGACTCTTATAACCAAGGGTCCATTGTTTTCCTCTCCCTGCCCCAGCCCTGCAGAGCAGCCCAGAGCTGTCTGGCCCTGCAGCAGGAACTGGAGGCACTGGAGGTCAGGAACAGCCACTCTGTGTCTGGAATGCTCAGGACATGCTCAGCTCAGGCAGCTCGTGCAGCCCCAGGGCCAGCCCCGCTGCCCAGCACAGCAGCACAGAGTTGGCCCCGGGGCTCCTCAGGCAGCTCCTGCTGCCCCAGGGACAGGGCAGCCTCTGGCCAGGGCTCCTCTGCACAGCCACGGGCTCCTGCTCTGCTCCTGGCACATGCCAGCTGCCCACAGAGCCTTTGCCAGGGGAACACGTCTGTGCTGGCCTGAGCAGCCATTGCTGCAGCCCCTGCCCTGCTGCCCACAGCCCCGAGCTGGGGCTGCTGCTCTGCAGAGCACGGGGGCTGTGCTGCCCGGGGCCCTGGGCTGCCTCTGCTGGGCTCTGCTGCTCAGGCTGGGAGACAGAGGCAGCTGATGCTGCTCCCTGCACTGACCCCCTCGCACACAGGCTCTGCTGGGGCCATGGAGGCTGCTCAGAGGTGCCTGCCTTGTTCCAGGGCTGCCCCATGGCCTTGGGGCTGCCCTGCATCCTCCTGGGGAAGTTCCCTGAGGGTCAGAGCAGCCCGTGCCCAGACTCCTTTCCCTGTGCCTGCTGTGTCCCCTGGGGCTGCAGAGCTCTCCTGGCTCACAGCACACATTCAGTCCTTGATCTCGGGGTGAGCCCACCCTGGCCAGGCCTGTGCCCAGGGAGCTCCACTCCCTGCTGATCCCTGGCACACACTGTCCCTGCAGGTGCCCTGTGTTCTCCTGGCAGCTCCCAAGGCCCTCCAGACAAACCTTCCCCTGCCATCAGCCCTGGCACCAGCTGCAGAGCCCCAGCCAGGTTCAGCACAGACCATTCCCCATCTGATGGGCCCTGGCCACCAACAAGCAGAACCTGAGCCAGCCCTGAGTGCCCTGAAGGCCACACTGGGACCCTGATCTCATCCCACTGAGCCCTGGGAGAACAAGGAACACAAGGAGCCTCTTCAGAGTCTGTTCCTTGGGCCTATTCCTGAGAGGGACTCTGCAGGGAGAGCAAAGCCTTCCTGCCCTGCCCTCAGGAGATCCCTTTGCTGCTGCAGCTGCTGTGCTGGAGCCCAGCTGTGTCCCAGCAGTGCCCATGGCCTGTCCCTGCCTGTGGGCACAGCACGGACACGCAGCAGCACAGTGACCAAGCTGCCAGAGCACTCGGGCCTGACAGCCACAGCAGGGCTGGGAAGGAGAGGCTGGAGTTGGGAAGAGCAGATGTGGGAAGAGCCAGGGCCATTGTCCCTGGCTGTGCTGCTGTGCTGGGAGTCTCTTCCCTCCACCTCTGCTCACAGGCACTGCCCCTGCAGAGACAGAGAAGGGCTGAGGAAACATCTTGGACACACAGGGCAGGGCAGGACACTTTATTATATTTGCCCAGAATCATTGGTCTGAGGGAGAGACACTCATCTCTACTTAATAACTGATTTTGTTTTAATACAATTGCTTCAAATTTGCTTCCTAGAGCACTATATTAAAATAGGTGTTATAGCTCCTGTACTCTGGAGTAAATAATTCTGATTAAGACCTTTTTGTCTAATCAGGACCGTAATCACTTATACCTATATGTGCACAAATACTTCTGGTTTGCCATCCTTAATGCTGTGGGACAAAGATGTACAAAGTTTCTATACCAGCTAATTCTTTACACGTAGATCCTTGACAACGTCTGGGGCTGGGATTGGATCCAGCCACTCCTAGCATCCTCTCACAGGATTTTGTAAAGCCTGGGGGTCCTGGTTTGGGGAGCTTGGGGTATGATTGGGGTGTTGAGGGTCCTTTCTGTACCTCATGACCCAACAGGAGCTTCTTTAATAAACTGTGCCTGAAGCTCCCACTATGCCCATGACAGGAACCCCTGTGAGTGTCTGTGACATCCTGGCTCTTTGGCAGCCTGGAGACTCCTGGGATGTCACCATGGAGCCCTGTGAGTTGCTGTCACCTCACTATTCTTTAGGAGCACAGGGATGTCACCACTGGACTCCTGCCACTGCCTGGGACAAATTGGCTCCTTGGCAGTGTACAGACACCTCTGTTGTCACTGTGCAGCCCTGTGACTGTCTGTCACCTCATGACCCTCAGGAAGATTAAGGACCCCTGGGATGTCTCCATGGAGCCCCTGTGTCTGCACATGAGCTCACGGCTCTTTATAAGCTGGAATCCCCTGGAATCTCTTCAATCTGCTCTGCTGTGGATGCATCCTCTGCAACTTGGAGGTTCCCTGATGAATTTTAGCTCTCTAGAGGCTTGTTCAGTCTTCAGTTCTTCAGTTCAGGAATTCAGTGCCAAAGGCTCATTAGTATTTCAAAACACCCAAAACAAGACAAGCCCCTGGGAATAATTTAATTTCAAGTCTTCAATTCTTCTCTGGTTAATTGTATACATTTCAGAAGTGTATTCAAAGAAAATATATTATATATTTTAAAAAAGCGGGGAGATTTTTGTCCTATTAATTTTCTTTTCTTGTTTATAGATTGATATCAGCAATCTCCAGTTGATATCCATCCTGAGCACCACCTCATGCACTCTGAATAAATATGAAAATCAAGACCCTTCATGACTGACAATCAATCACATTTTGCCCCTACCCCCACCCCACCATTTTCCTCATCCAGCCCCTGGGACTCAGAGCAGCCTTGTGCCAATCTGAGCTTCCTCCACTCCAGGCTGCAGCTGCAGCTTTCAGCTCCTTGGCACCAACTCCCACCTGCTTTCCTTGCAGAACGAGCTGCCTGAGACACAGAGGGATGTTCATTTATTGTCAGACAACAAAACCAAGGGAAGGCACAGCCCCATGAAAAACAGAAGTCCAGCCAGTGACACAAAGAGAGGGGAAGATCAGGACTCCTTCTCCTGTCATCGTACAATTCCTGGTCTCTCCTGGTGGGAAAAACTTCGGCATTTCTTAAAAGTGCTCAAATGACCCAGCTAATGAAGATGTGTTCGTGCACCTCGCAAGCTGCAGGTCCTGTACAGCCCTGCAGGGCTCCTGTCCCATCTGCTGTGCTCCAGTGTAAAACAGGGAGCAGCACTGTCCCAGGATCATTAGAGAGCTGAATTGAAAAGGACCGCAGCAAGTCAGCAGCCCAAGCTGTCAGAAATGGGGTCAGACCAAGTGGTTCAAGGCTTGATTTGGTCTGGATTGGAAAATCCCAAGGACAGGGAGGGCAGCATCTCAGCACCCGGCTGAGCCCATGGGAACAAAGGTTTCCTCCTGTCCTGGCTGAAGCTCCCCTCTTTCACCCTATATCATGGTCTTTTTTCTCCCACCAGGCCCCCAGTGAAGAGCCTGGCTCTGTGCTCTCCATCACCTCCTCGGTGGCACTGCCAGGCTGGCATGAGGAGCCCCTCAGCCTTCCCTGCTCTGGGCTGGACAAGCCCAGCTCCCTCAGCCTCTGCTCACAGCCAAAGGGCTCCAGCCCCACCTTGGGGCCCTTCCCTAACCCTGCTGCAGCTGCCAGACATCTTTCCTGCCCTGGGGAACCCAACCCAGGTCACAGTGACCTGGATATGCAGGTGCTTGATGTCCTGGTCACACAGCCCCCTTGTCCCTGTGTCAGGCTCTGGGGTCAATCCTGTGGAACATCCTTTGGTGGAGGCTGTGGCTCCAGGTGCACTGGGGGGATTCTGGGGGACAGGGGACCCTGCTGGACATGAACAGCCTTGGACTTCATGGGGGAAACTGTGAGCGGGGGCTGGCGTGGAATGATCAACAGAGTGACATCACACAGCCCCCCTGTGATGTCACAGAGCCACCCAGTAATGTCACAGCCAGCTCTATGATGTCATACCTCTGCTCTGTGATGTCACAGATGGCTCTGTGATGTCACAGAAATGGCCTATGATGTCATAGCTGCTTGATGACCTCCCCTAACCCACTCTGCTATGTCATAGCCCACTCTGTGACCTCATGTTACCAGATGATAAATGGTCTACACCTGGTGAGCTACCACAATGCTCATTCTCCAAAACCACTGGCCCATGGAAACCACACATGCCATTGTGTAAGAAGGGGAACTGGAAATTCACCAGCCTCAGTGTCCTGCCAGCTCAGCCAGGCTGACTGGAACATTGGGGTCTGTGAGCACCAGAGACCACCGGAGAGACCCCCAGGACAGAGAGTGCATGGAAATGGGGAAGGGAAATATGTAAATGATTCCATGGAAATGATACTTGTATGTTTATTCCAGAACCATCAATGAATATGAATGCAAAATACAGAATGTAAACAGAAACTTTCCTGTACTCACCATGCACGGCTTTGGGAGGAGCTGTTCCCCCGTGCATCCAGCCAAATAAAGAATGCTGCTTCTAAATGCTACATTGGTGTTAAGGAGTTTTTATTTTACCAAATTGTTGGTAACACCCACTGCCAAGGAAAGCTCTGTCTGATGCTGTCCACAAACAGAGAAGGGCTGGTGGGAGATGTGATGGACTGAGGCTGCCTGGGGTGCAGTGACCATGAAATAATCAACTTTCCAAAAATCTGGGAAAGAAGGAAAGGCATCAACAAAACATCTACACTGAAATTATGGAGGGCCTGAAATTATATTGGCCTCTCTAGGATGCAGATTTGGGGAGTACCGAATCAGGTACTGATTTTTTTTTAAGGGAAACAGCCCTTAAAACCCTTAAAACAGCCCTTAAACAGCCCTTAAAAAGGAGAGTCCAGGAAGGATGGACACACTTCAAGAAAGGAATCTTAAGGGAGAGGAGCATCCTGTCCTGGTGTGCCAAAAGATGAGCCAGTGAGGAAAATGATGGGCCTGGCAGTCCATGGTACTTTTGTGGGAAGTCAAGGGGAAAAAAAAAGCTGCAACACCTCAGATAGAAAGTCAGGCAAATTAGGAAATGTTTAAGGATGTTGTTAGGTCATGTGGAAAAAAATTAGAGAGGTGAAAGATCAGTTAAAATTTAACCTGGCCAGTTTTCTGAAAAATTAAAATGTTTCCACAAAGAAATTTATAGCAAAATGTGGGATAAGGAAAACATTTAGTCTTTAATGGATGCTGTGAGGAATATAGTAACTAGAGATAAGGAAAAGGCTGAGCTGCTTAACACCTTGTTTGCCTCATTTTTCAACCATCAGACAGGTTGTCCTCAGGGCAGGGTTCTCCTGAGCTGGTAGATGGGCCAGGGAGCAGAACAGCCATCCTGGAATCCAGGAGGAAGCAGCTGGTGACCTGCTGAGCCCCTCAGATGCTCACAGGTGTCTGTGGGACCAGATGGGATCCATCCTAGGGGGATGAGGCAGCTGGTGCATGAGCTCACCAAGCTGCTCTCCATCATTTCTCATCAGTCCTGGCTCTGCAGGGAGGTCCCAGAGGACTGGAGGTGCCAATGTGAGCCCATCCCCAAGAAGGGCTGGAAGGAGGTGTCGGGGGGCTTCCCCAACATTCAGGTGGTTTCAGGGTCCCTTTCCCCCTGCACAGCTCCGAGCCAAGCCGAAGGAAGAGACGGAGTCTTCAGGTGTAGATTTTTCAAGGTTGCATTTTTCGTTTATTGTTTCTTATCTTACAAATTTCTCACAGTCCAACATGATGTTTGCAGCTGCATGGACTTCTCACGTCTCCCCCCGAGCTGGGCAGTCCTTAATCTTTTATACTAATTACTACGTGTTCGTTATTTACTATTTCTTACCAATGTCTATCACTATTACTAAAAAGGTCATCTATACACTGACCCAATCCTCACTAACTACTTTGTGCCAACGTCATAGCAGAAATGGAGTGAGGGAAGGAGAAGGAAGAAGAAGGAGGCAACGCCCCAGATTCTCCATCTTGTCCCCATTCACTCCAATGCTATGAACCTAAAATTACTTTTTTCACTCTGATAAACTAAACTACTATTTTTCACACTCCCGTGGCCTGCAAACCCTCTCTCAGTTTAGGAAGTTTTTCCCATGGACTGAGATCAAAGCCAGAGTCTCTCTGAGCTCTGGGCTGGGGTCTCAGAGCCCCCTGCCCAGGTCTCTGACCCTCCAGGGCAACCAAAGGAATGCCCTGGACTCCAACATCTCCCCCTCCTGTTTGAACCAAAAACACTTCCTTGGCCACTCTGTCCATGGCTCGCCGTATACATAGAAACAAACACGGCAAAATCATGAGAAGGATTACAAGCCCTATTAAAATATATATAACTATTTTTAAAAGTTCCTTCCACAGTGATGAAAGGTTAAACAAATTGAACAAACCATCCATCCATGACGCAGTTACCTCTCCAAGTTTGTTCACACTCTCCTGCAATTGCCTGACGTTTTCATGAATGGATTTGGAATGATCTGACAAATTCATGCAGCACATTCCCTCAAATTCCTCACACCCATGCCCGTGGGTCAGCAAAAGGTAATCAATCGCTGCCCTGTTTTGGAGAGTTGCTCGTCTTACACTGTCAATGTCTAACAACATGTCACTCAGTGCAAGAGAGACAGCTCGGGCATGTTTGCTCAGCCAACAACCCACATGATCCAATTGTGTCAAGGCTGCTCCTGATGCTACCTGTGGGTAAAAAATTGCAACTGCAATTCTCTGAGCCTTGCTCCATGTGTGAACTTCATCATCACAATTTGGGTCATACATTTGAACTGATCTTTTCCCTCTCTGTTTTAGTTCTCTCATCAGTGTCATGTCGGGTGTTAGCAATGAAAGCATTCCAATGCTGCACGGACCACCTGTGGCATTTGCAGGAATGCGGGCCAAATTTTGTTCCCACAAATGAAAAAGTTTCCCCTTGGTAACTGAGCTGGAACATGATTGGATGGTTTTTTCAGCATCTTAGTGTAATTACACCAAGATGATGAATTTCTGTAAAAATTGAGGTTTGGAGTGACGTCTATAGTTTTATTTTTTGCCACTCCAGAAAGGCCGAATTTCACACAGAATTGCATTGGGACTGATCCAAGAATTTCCAGTTCCTGGGGTTCAAAAGGAGCCACAGGAAGGAATTTCACCCAAACATCCCATTGGTCCACTGGATTTACAATGGACTTTGAAATTTCTGAAGGGATGTTTTTTGGAATCGGCCATTCGTCACTGGCAATACTAAACATGTTGAGAAAGGTTTCCCTGGTCTTGAGTGTGTCAGGCAGATGGTATCCAAACCTGATGCATTGGCTAGAGTTTCCCAAACATTCTCTTTTGGTTGAGCCACGGGCAAAACTGCCGCATTGCTCAAGGCAACCAAGAAGAGAATGAGGCATAAGGATAGTTCTTTCATTTTCAATGACCTTTTTCTCATGGGAATCCCTAAAAATGCAACACCACCCAAGTCCCAAAGAACTCAAGTCCCAGAGTCTTTTTTGCACGTAGAACGAAGGGATGTCTGCTGCTCTGACACCAGCTCACGTCTGCGTGCCCACTTCTCTTCCTCCGGTCTTGGGGTCCGTCTCTGCTTGCGTCTGGACTCGGTACGGTTTCACGTGTCTTGCTGCAGCCACTTTGGCCCAACTGCTGTGGAGACACAAGCAAATCCCTTGCCCCAAGTTATCAATTTGAATGGTCCTTCAATTTGACCTGTTTCTGGGTTTCTGACCAAAACTAAAGGGTTTTCCTTCAGTTTTGCTCTCGTGCTGTTTGAAAAATGCCTCATGATTGGTGGAGTTGGCTCTGTAAAAGAGCCATTGAGAAAATTCAACACATACAAGGCTTTATTCAAGCGCATGTATGGTGTTGCGTCTGCTTCTCCTCTTTTTTGTCTGTCCAAAAGGGATTTCAATGTTTGATGTGTTCTTTCAATGATTGCTTGACCTGTTGGAGAGTGTGGGATACCAAAGGTATGATGGACACCCCACCTCTTCAGGAATTTGTCAAGCACTTTCCCTATGTATGTTGGTCCGTTGTCTGTTTTGATTTCTTGCGGCACGCCTAAAGATGCAAATGCCTGCAAGAAATGTCGACAAGCGTGTTGTGCTGTCTCACCTGTGTGCAAAGATGCGAAGACTGCACCTGAAAATGTGTCAACTGAAACATGAACATTTTTGAGTTTCCCAAAGGATGGATACTTTGTGACATCAGTTTGCCATAACTGCAAACTGTGCAATCCTCTTGGATTGACTGCTCCCATTGATGCAGGAGGCTGCACAAGCTGGCAATCTGGGCAAGCACTAATGATTTCTTTTGCCTGACTTTTGGAAATGTGAAAGCCTTCCATTAGTGCTTGAGCATTCTGATGAAAGAATGCATGACTCAATTTTGCCTGTTCAAAAATGTTCGGTAAAGTCCTTGAAATTGGCATGGTCAATTTGTCTGCGTGTGCATTGCCTTCTGCTAAAAAACCTGGAAGGGATGAATGTGCTCTGATGTGAGAGACAAAGTATTTATGTTTTCTGTTTTGCAACAATGTCCTCATGCACAGCAAATATGAATACAATTTTCATTGTCAACTTCTCTCAAAAGTGAACCCTCAAGCCTCTTGACCACATTAGCTACGTAAGCTGAGTCTGTGATCAAGTTAAAAGGTTGCTGGAACAGCTCAAAAGTTCTGACCACTGCTGCTAATTCACTATTTGTGGTGACCCTTGTACTATTCTTATATCTGATTTCCACTCCCCCGTGATGTCATCCTGCCATGTACTTACTGATTTGTGAGTCTTTCCTGAGCCGTCGGTAAAAACTGTTATTGCATCCAACGGCACCTCACTTATTTTCGGTTTTTCTCTGAAACTTATTTTTGCTTTCAACAGCCTGTGACTTGGGAAATGAATAGTACAAACACCTGAGTAATCTAACAATGCAATCTGCAAATCCTCTGACTTTTGCAAAGCCCAATCAAAATAATCTTTTTTCAAAGGCAGGTAAATTGTTGTAAAATCTTTGCCTGCCATTGTTTGCAGCCTGGTCCTAGCTTTGATGATGATCTGAGCTATCATTTCCAGACTTGAGAGGATCGTCCTCGGAGACCTGTAAGATAAAAAAATCCACTCTAAAATCAACAATGGGTCTTTCTGTGATGAATCCCACTGAAAAATCAATCCATACAACTGTATTTTTTCCCCCAACACTGCAAGAAAAAAAGGTAAAGATGTTACAAAGCGATGTGCCTGTCTCTGCTGGAGGGCTCCAGCAATTTTCTCAAGGGCCTCCCGAGCCTGGGGTGAGGCTCCTGGGAGATTTGATGTTACTGTCCCCTTTCAAGAGATTGAACAACGGCGCAAGTTCATCATTTGTGATCCCTAAGATGGATCTCATCCAGTTGATTCCCCCAAAAGTTGTTGCAAATCCTGTAAGTTGTTAACTTCTGTTTTAATTTCTATTTTCTGTGGTTTCACTGTTTGTTCAGTGATTTTCCATCCTAAGTATTTCCAAGGTGCAATTTCCTGAATTTTTGAAGTTGAAATTTCCAAACCTGCATGTTGCACCTCTGTGATCACACAGTCACGAGCTCTCTGCAATTCTGTTGTGTCGGTGCTGCAATGAGCAGATCATCCATATAATGAATGATTTTTGCTCCTGGATGTTTCTCTCGAGCTGGAGACAGTGCCCGTGCAACAAACCATTGGCAGATGGTCGGCGAGTTCCGGAGTCCTTGAGGAAGAACAACCCAATGGTATCTCTGCAGAGGCTCCTCCCTGTTGACACTTGGGATGGAAAAGGCAAATCGAGGAGCATCATCTGGATGAAGTGGAATGTTGAAAAAACAGTCTTTGAGATCAATGATCACAAGCGGCCAATCTCTCGGAATCATTGAGAGAGATGGAAGCCCCAGCTGAAGTGGTCCCATTTCCTCAATGACCTCATTGATTTTTCTGAGATCATGAAGCAATCTCCATGATCCAGAGGCTTTCTTGCGAATGACAAACACTGGGGAATTCCAGGGACTGTTTGTTGGTACAATGTGTCCCTTTTCCAATTGTTCCCTGACCAAATTTTTGAGAGCACTCAATTTTTTCCTTTCGAGGGGCCACTGATCCACCCAGACAGGATTGTCTGTTTTCCAGGTCAATTTCAAAGTGGTGAGTGCCACAGTGGCCCCCACTAAAAATCCACTTCCAACCTCACGCCCCATTGTACTAAAATGTCCCTTCCCCACACTGTGATGGGTCTTTGCACAACAAATGGGCGAATGATTGCAGTCTTACCTCCTGGCCCCGAGACAACAACCGCATCTTCACTCTGCAGACATAAGGTGTTCCCCCCTATGCCTGAAAGAGGACTCAAGGGAGCAATTAAGTTCCAATTCTTGGGCCAAAAAAGATATGAAATTACCGTGACGTGCCCCTGTGTCGAGCATCCCTTTGACTGCGATTGTCTTGTCACCCTGGGTCAATTCACAGACGAGAATTGGTCTGTCTCGGCCTATGTGTTTCACCCAGGAGGCATGAACCTCCATGTGCTCACCTGAAGGAGGATCTTGTTCCCGGAGCACTGGCAAGACTTGTTCTGCTGCATGAGGTGGCAATGCAATTGCCCTGGCAATCGAGGTGTTTGGAGGAATGATCAATGGTGGCTGATGAGGCTTCGCTAAAACTGTCAACTCGTCATTGCGATCTGCTGAAATGACAGAAGGGTAAATAACAAGTCCCAAAACACTGCTTCTGTCCTTACCTATAATTAGAAAGTCCTGTCTCTTCCACGAGGATCCAGTGACACCAGTGGGTATCACTGCATAATTGTCATCCAAAAAACATATCACTTTGGAAGTTGCCAAGTCACATTGCGCCCCTGGTGGGAGTAACTCTGGATCACTGGGGATCCTACAAATTGTCCTGCTGAGGGCGCTGGATTGTTGTTCCCCGATGATTGTCCCCCTTGCGGAACCTGCTCTTGAGTCATCGCCAGCACTTGTGTCGTCGCGCGTTGACGATTCGCGCTCTTTCTGGAGTTTCCCGACTGAGTTTTTCCACTCGCATTGTTTTTTGCAGGGTGATAATTCCCTCTCCCGCATGTCGGACAATGATCTGTTGAATTTGCATTGTTGGTAATTTGTGGACAATCCTTCTTGAAATGCCCTGATCTGCCACACTTGTAACACTGTCTTTGTTGAAAGTTTGCAAATGCGTCTTTGACAGCTTTTTCCACTTGATCTCCCAAAATTGCTGCAACGTGCTGTGGTGTCCCCACCTTGCTGCATGCCTCTAGAATTTCTGCCATGGTGGGTTGGCCTGGCATTGCACTGATGACGCGCTTGCATTCTGGGTTGGCATTTGCAAATGCAAGACACCGAATCAAATGTGACTTCACTGCTTCATCTGTGACTTGCCTGTCCACTGCTTGTGTGAGACGATCGATGAATGCACTGAAGGGTTCTGAAGGACCTTGTCTCACCTCTGTAAAAATACTTTCTGTGACTCCTGTTGGTGAAACTTGCACCATTGCCTTTCTGGCTGCATCCTTGATGTCTGTCAACACATCTCGAGGAAGAAACCTGGCTTGACGAGCTGCACTGTCAAGCGGTGGATCACCGGCCAATTGTGCCAATGTGAAACCTGCATTTGCTCCTCCTTGGTATTTGATTCTGTAATCATTTAAAATTTTTCTCCATTTTGCTTCCCAAATGATGAATTGTGCATCACTCAGGATCATCGAGGCAAGGGATCGGAGGTCATATGGTGTTAAATCATATATATTAAATGTCCCTTTTAAAAGTTGTTTGAAATATGGAGACCCCAATCCATTGTCACGAACGGCTTTCATCAGATCCTGACAACTTCACGATCCAACCTCTCCCATCTTGGGTTTGCATCCTGTGCATCATATGTCACTGGCATAGCCATGCCCTTTGAACCCATTGAAAGTGTATCCCCTTTCAATGCATATTTCTTTATGTCTGTCCACTGTTGGACGGAATTCTGGCTTGGCAGAAGCCTGTGCAGTGTCTGCCTCTAAAATTGTCTCCTTTGCTGCTTCATCTCTCCCTGAACCCACTTGTTTTGCAGGCTTCACCTCATCGGGTTTGTTTCTTTTCTGTTTCCCTTTCTCTCTCTTTTCCTTCTCCTCTCTTTCTCTCTCTTTCTCTTTCTCTTTCTCTTTCTCTTTCTCTTTCTCTTTCTCTTTCTTTCTCTTTCTCTTTCTCTTCTCTTTCTCTTTCTCTTTCTCTTCTCTTTCTCTTTCTTTCTCTTTCTCTTTCTCTTTCTCTTTCTCTTTCTCTTTCTCTCTCTTCTCTCTCTTTCTCTCTCTCTTCTCTCTCTCTTTCTCTTTCTTTCTCTTTCTTCTCTCTCTCTTTCTTCTTCTTTCTCCTTTGGAGAGGAATCAGGGTTTGCTGAACATCCTCAAATTTTTCTGAAGCATCTGTCCCTGAGAAAAAACTTGAGAGAAAGAAGATGTGGGATCGTGGCGAAATGCTGTTTCAGTGAACCTGCGAAAAAACTTGTTCATAAAGTCCTCAGATAACAAAAATGATGAAGCTTGCTGTGCGAACTCAAGTGCCTTTACTCTTGTGGCAGGAATCCCCTCTGATGCTGTGATTCTGATTATATCTTCATCTGTGATTGACATCTCCTGGTCCTCATCAACCACATCATCATCCTTACATTGGCAAAGGTTCTCTCGGCTTCTGTTTGAATCGCTGTTCTGAAGAGGTTGATTTTTTATATGAAACTGGAAAAAAACGATGCAGCGTGGGCGTGTCCTCCCAAACCGATGCTTCAGTCGATGCGACTGATGATCTCCGTGCTCGCTGCCTCTTCCCCGCCCCTCGGTGACGTCGGCACACTGACAGCTGTTCTCTGCGGGCTCGGAGTTCTGAAGTATCTTTTAAATTCTGGAAAAGCCTGTAAAATCTGAGATATTTTGGACGCGGCCCATCCGCAATACCTCGGCAGCTGTCCCTGGATCACCGCACGCAGGCGGCTCAGGTTCATAGCTGCCCGTGGACGTGATCGGGCTCCGCAGCCCCTGCTGCCTGGGGGTGGTACCCTCGAGACTCTCCCCGCCTCGGCCACGCCCCGTCCCTGCCCGCTCCGTCTCCGCTGGCCCCGCCCCTGCCCACCTCGGCCCGGCGGTCTCCGGCGGGATACCCCGCCCATCTCACGTTCAAGGTCCGCCCCGTCTCTTTCGTCATCGGAATCAGCCCCCCCCGAAGAGGAACGCGCCTCGGGCTTTGCCCTGCCCCTGTCGCGCCTGTGCCTGGACCGGCCGCAAGGATTTCTGGGGTGTGTAGTATTCGGCCCGTTCTCGAGCCCTCCCCCGCCGCGGCCCCATCCCCCACGGACTGTTCCCGGCGATCCGCGCCTCTGTCTCCCGACGTGCCTTGCAATCGCGTCCGTCGCGTCCCGCCGCCTCGGCTCCGCACAGCCTCGCTCCCCCGCGCAGTTTCCCCCCCTCCGCGGTTCTGATGGCGCCCGCCCCTGCTCTTTCGCCCCCGTCCTCTCCACCCGCACCCGGTTTTCCCACGGGAAGGGAAGGAGCAATGGCGAAGGAGGGGTTTGTCGCGCGGGACTCTGGGGGGGTGAAGGGACTTCTAGGTGGAGTTCTTCCCCCCCCTCCGTGTGCGAATGTGGGGTTTGTTCTTGGATTGCTTCAAAGAAAAGCATGTCCAGATCCTCCTGCTCTGTTGGATGGATCAGAAGTTTCATTTCTCCTGGAATCAGTCTTGGGGCTTTTGATGAGCTTTCTGTTGGACCTTGAGATAGTTTTGTTCTTTCCCCTCCCCCTTCTCTTTCCCCTGGGGGATGTGTCAATCCTGGAGTTAGCATGGCTATCTCTCTGGCTCTGTGCTAACCTCCCTTTGCTTGGCAGGTGTCCAACCCGGACGCTTCCCTGCTATATTCTGTTATAACTTCTAACATAATTCTCCCAGCCGACAAAGTTTTGCGGCAATTTTATCTTTTCTTGTGGCATTATCATAAAGTTTTCTGTTCACTTCCTGCCAAAAACCTGGCTCAAAAAGAAACTGGGTCTCACATTGTGAATAGTTACATTTGACCCATAACATTAGGGCTCGGAGCTCCTTATCTTTCAGCGCTATATTGTATTTTGATATTATTTCTTTTAACTGTTCCAATATAATAATTCTCTCTTGCGATGTTGTCCCTCCCATGGGTGTGGTGTATTCTGAATCTCACTGGTTTACCAATCAAAGGTTTCTGCAGCTCTGGTCCAGTTTGTCTCAGAGATGTCCCGATGTCTGTCCAGCAGATCTCAGGATGACGGGTTCCCGGGCCCTGGAAAGCCGTCGTCTGGGACAAAGTGGAAAGGTGTTCTTCTTTTGGCCAAACAGGTGTTTTTCTTCTCCGGAGATCTCGGCCTGGCAGTTTGATGTTCTGGGAGCTTTTGATCTTTCTGCAGAGGTTTTGTGACCTTTTTTCGGTACTCCTTTTCAGGAGTGCGAGTCAGGGATGCCAGATGTTGTCTGGCCAGGGACGTTAGATGTTTCTGCCCACTCACTCAGAGAAGCCAGGTGTTTCTTTCGCCCACCCAGGGACGCCAGATGTCGGGGGCTTCCCCAACATTCAGGTGGTTTCTGGGTCTTTTCCCCCCTGCACAGCTCCGAGCCAAGCCGAAGGAAGAGACGGAGTCTTCAGGTGTAGATTTTTCAAGGTTGCATTTTTCGTTTATTGTTTCTTATCTTACAATTTCTCACAGTCCAACATGATGTTTGCAGCTGCATGGACTTCTCATCCCCCCGAGCTGGGCAGTCCTTAATCTTTTATACTAATTACTACGTGTTCGTTATTTACTATTTCTTACCAATGTCTATCACTATTACTAAAAAGGTCATCTATACACTGACCCAATCCTCACAAACTACTTCGTGCTAACGTCATAGTAGAAAGGAGTGAGGGAAGGAGAAGGAAGAAGAAGGAGACAACGCCCCTGATTCTCCATCTTGTCCCCATTCACTCCAATGCTATGAACCTAAAATTACTATTTTTTCACTCTGTGATAAACTAAACTACTATTTTCACACTCCCGTGGCCTGCAAACCCTCTCTCAGTTTAAGAAGTTTTTCCCATAGACTGAGATCAAAGCCAGTGTCTCTCTGAGCTCTGGGCTGGGGTCTCAGAGCCCCTGCCCAGGTCTCTGACCCTCCAGGGCAACCAAAGGAATGCCCTGGACTCCAACATGAGGGGGTCCCGGGACAGGGTGAGACCAAGGGGAGGGTTATTGTGGTTGGCTTGTTCAGAGATTCCCAGAAGCCTTGGAGGGAGCTCATCTGGTCTAAAAGGATCCCCACAAGACAGGTCAACAATGGATCGGTGGCGGAGGAGGCAGAAAGGCAAATGTGGTCTTCCCATAGATTTTGCAAGGGTGGTCCACACATTTGCCTTTGGCTGTGGCACAATCCATTCACTGGTGGCAAGAGGAGGCTGGCGAGAAGATGGATCTCCATCACAAACTGGGCTCACGTCAGGATCTGGCTCAAATTAACTGAAAAGGACTTTAAAAGAGACAAATTAGTTTAGGGTGGGGAAACTTGAGGGAAAGGGAAGTTCACCCCAGATGTCATCTTCCTTCTTTTTCCTTCTCCATGCTGCAACCGACACCTGTGAGATTGTTTCTTTTGTCCCTGAGACTTTGGGACATAATTTTGTGGGCAGGTCTATGACCAGTGAAGGAGTCCAAGGCAAATGCAAAGCTTCATTTTTTTGAAGCAGGTGTTCTAACACCGGTTTAAGTCCAAGTGGAATGTGAATGCATTCGAAGTTGCATCCGGCCATTTCTCTGATTCAGGTTCTTGCTTTCCGAATCAGTTCAGCCACCCATTCTTGTGGCCTTGTCATTCTTTTGGATGGCTGGTGGCTGAGGAAAACCCACTCTATGATTAAGAGAGGATCTCCCCTGCCATGGTCCTTTTTAGCTGTTTGGTCCCATTGAAAGATGACCCCATGGAGGTGTGGCAACCTCCCCATTATGATAAATTTGAAAGGCAGGTCTGGCTCATACGGTTTGCCTGCCACATAGACGGATGTTCTGGACCTTTCCAGGGCTTTCTCAGCCTCTGGGGTGAGGACCCTAGGAGAACTCAGCTCCTCTCCCCCTTCAATAATTCAAAGAGAAGGGCCAGATCATTAGTGGTCAGACCTAGCCAGAGTCTTACCCAATTCAACGCTCCACACAGTTGATGGACAACTGCGAGGGTCCTGATTTTTGTCCTGATGGCCAGTTTCTGCGGCACAGTGGTCTGCTTGTCAATTTCGAGTCCCAGCTACTGCCAAGGTGGCATTCTTTGAACTTTGCTCTCCTGCAGCTCGAACCCTGCAACAATCAATGCATTAATTGTCAGGTCAAGCATGTGGGTCAGCACATCATCATGGGGGCACACACGAGGACATCATCCATGTGGTGATGGATGATGGCCTTTTCCGTGGCTGCGTGGACCGGGGACAGCAAGGAAGCAACGTACCACTGGCAAATCACAGGGCTGTTCTTTACTCCTCGTGGAAGTACATGCCAATGGTAACGTTTCCTCAGGGCCTCTTGGTTGATGGTAGGAACCAAGAATACAAACTCTGGGGCATCATCAGGTGTAGGGGAACTTGGAAAAAACAGTCTTTGATGTCATGACTGCTAATTTCCAGTTTTGGGGGAGCATGGTTGGGGAAGACATCCCTGACTGGAGAGAACCCATATCTTCAATGACGTTGTTAATTTGCCTGAGGTCGTGGAGGAGCCACCATTTGTTTTTGTCAGCCTTTTGGATGACAAAAACAGGAGAATTCCACGGTGATGTTGTCTCCTCGATGTTACCTTTCTTCAGCTACTCTTCCACGAGCTCCTGAAGTGCCTTTAATTTTAGTTTAGAAAGCAGCCACTGCTCTACCCATACAGGTGTGTCCGTTTTCCAATTCAGCTTTTGGGTAGGGCACTTCTCAGCGGCCGCTGCCCAAAAAATCCTGTGAGGGGTCTGGGATGTCAATTGTGACCCCCCACTGGGCCATGAGATCTCTCCCA
Organism: Progne subis subis; assembly: GCA_022316685.1. Lineage (NCBI taxonomy): Eukaryota > Metazoa > Chordata > Aves > Passeriformes > Hirundinidae > Progne > Progne subis. The sequence continues at coordinate 21,173 of JAKJHU010001579.1, read as the reverse complement.
AGCAAGGGTTCCTTGTAATCTAAAACAAAAGGGAGGAGACTGGCCAATTGCCCTTTCGGCCCCCTAATTTGCACCACACTCTTTGATTGTTTTGCTAATTGGATGCCCCCTACACCTTGCACGTGTCCAGCCACATTTTGCAAGGCCCAGTGTGACGGCCAATACAGTGTGGGGAGTATGGTCACATTGTCCCCGTGTCTAGGAGGCCTGTGATGTTCAGGGCCTCCCCACCCACACTGAATTTACAGTCTACCTTAGGTTTACGTTCCATGATTTTCTGGACAGGACAGGCTGATGGGACGTCCGCAGGAGAAGGATCCCAGGAGGGAATGGCCTGTGCTACTATCTGTCCCTTAGGTAGGAACGTTGGTGGGTGAGTGCAGCGCAGCCAGAGGATGAAGTCTCTGGGATCAGTTGTAAGGGTTCCCGGTAGGACTTCCACCTCATGTAGAGTGTACGTACAGTCCCCCACAATGATGAACTTATGTTCAATCTGAGGCCAAGTTCCAGGCTCGCTGGGGTCCACAGCAACAAAGTGCCAATCATCGTCATTTAGGAGCAATGACTCAGTGAGCCGCAACGTATAAGGTTTATCAAATGAATCTGTTGTTAGAATAGGTTTGACAAGGTCATGGTCATTGTCAGGTGTCAAGTTGGTAGAGATTCTGTTTCGCCCACTTTAGTGGCACGAGGCAGCGTTGTCTTGTGGTTTACATTCTCTTTCCCTCTCCTTTCCCTCCCTGCCTGTCCACCCTATTTGTGTCTTGGCGCAGGGTGGACCCGCGTTCCCCATTCAGTTTTTTTGAAACTGAGGTTTTCCCCCATTAGCTTTCCCTTGCCCTCCCTCTTTTTTGTTTTTAAATGTTTCAAATTCTTTTTTGAGCGGGCATTGAGGCCCAGTGTCCTGTCTCTCCGCAGAGATGACATGGGCAGTTCTGGCTTTGACTGAAGAATTTTTTCTTCTGTACAGGTGTTCTGCTTGCTGGCGTAGCAGATCATCCACTGGTTTCTGTTGCAGCAACCCTCATGGTGTTAGGAGGATGTACTCGTTGTCCAGTCGGGGGGCCCATGAATGGAACCTTTATCTGGCAGACCTGCAGCATTTCTCTAAGAGAGGGTGGAGGGTCTAGGGGAAGACTTAAAATCGCAGCACGGCATAAATCATTCGCATTGGTGAAAGCCATTTCCTCTAGAATTCCCCCCGTGCCTGCTCCTTTTTTACTTGCAATTTGATTGCCCTGGTCAGCCTTTCTACATAATCCACAAAGGGTTCCATGGGACCTTGTCTGATTTTTGAGTAGGGTGGAAGGGGAGCATGAGGCTGCATACCTCAAAATGCTTTGGTTGCTGAGTCTGCTATGATTTGCAGAGCCGGAATGGGGATGTTGGCTGCCTGGTCAGCTGTGGAAGCCCACTGCCCCTCACCACATAGATGGTCAATGGTGAGGGGTTGGCCTGCTCATCAACGGCTGTTTCTGGATTATAAGTAAATCGGGGAGGGCATCCCTGAGCAGATTTCTCCATGCTGCGTCCCACAACTTGTATTCAGTAGAATTTGTGAGGCAGGAGAAAAGCTGCCTGATGTCCGCAGGGACAACGACAACCCCGGCAAGATCGGCTTTTAAAAGGCCCCTGAAATAGAGACTCTCCCTGCCGTAATCTTTATGTGCCATGCATAAATTGTGAAGTGTGGTTTGGGGGAAGTGGTGCCACTTGGCATGGGTGACATTCCCTCCTCGGAACGTTTAAAAGCAACGGGGGCAAGAGATGGAATTGAGGGAGGCTGCAGCTGTTCTGGCTGTCCTGGCTCTGGCTCATTTCCAGGTTCCCACCGTGGGAACAGGAAGGGGGGACACGGGAACCGGAGCTCTGAGACGGCTGCCTTCCGGGAGGGGGGTGATTTGGGAGCTAGATGACATCACCCGAGGGATGTGTCAGTGGGCAGGGTGGGTAGCAGGGGTTTGAGGAGAAGGCAGAGGAAAGCGGTGACATCATGGGAGAGGGGCGGGGTTGGGTACAGAAAAGGGTTGGAGGGAGCGGAGGGAGTGGGGGGTCAGAAGGGATTGTGGGGAGAATAAAAGGAGGACCATGAAGATGGCTGTGCCATGTGGTCGCTGCCATGTTTGCCCGGGGGACAGAGGCACCATCTTGTGACTCATGCTCCATAGAAATAAAACAAACTTTGGGTTTTTGAATCAGGGAAAACAGGGAAGGGGAAAGTTCCCAGACAGCCTGGCCAGGGCTATCCGAGAAATCCCAAGCAGTTTGGCCAGACTGCTCAGGCAGGGGTTTTGGGCACCTGCAGGAGCCTGAGCTGGCAGACTGTCTCTCTGCCGCTCCCTTTAGAATGCCCTTTTCTGGGAAAGAGGTTTGGGAAGGGGTAAGGGGAAACTGGGGACAGTCACCCACAACTCGGCGATTTCTCCATTCCCTTTCCTTAGAATGGCAGATTTAATCTGCACAACCCAATGTGTCATTTTAGCTGATCTTTCGTCTCCTGAATTGGCCAATTGTAAAATTTTCTTTTCTGCCGTGTTCCAAAATTGAACACGGCGCACTGTTTCAGAAGATGCCTGCGGGAAATGGAGAAAAAGCCAGCGGACAAACCTTTTTAACTTGCCTTTGAAAACTGAACTTGGGCAACATTAAGAACTTCAACTAAGCTATAAAAAACTCCTTTCTGGGTGGAGAGCCTAGCACACATTTTGGCTCTGATGGTAATTTACGACCCTCACCGTAAACACTGAGAAAACAAAAACTGAAAATTAAACAAACCTGCCAAATGCACTTTAAAAACTGGGGAGGGATCCTGTGCCACCTCCCCTGGGGCACTGCAAAACTGAAACTGGCTGGCAGCCAAACCGGCCCCGTGCCATGCCAAATGCCCGGGGATACCAGCCACGCGAACTGCGCTGCAAATGAAAAAAGGAGGATAAAACAGTGAAAAAAACCCTAAAACACGCCAGAGGAAACCCAATCCGGAGAAAGGGCCAACATCCACCTCCCCGGGGCTGCACAGCCTTGGAGCGTCAACGTAGTGAGTGCACCAGGACAAAGCCTGAGGCTTCCGTTCAATTTCCTTTGTTCATTTGAGTGCCTGCCCCCTCAAAGGAGCAGAGGCGACTCACCACTCCTCCCGCGAGGGTGAAAATCTCAGCTTCGTGAATCTCTGCTTGAGGAGGACCTCTCTGGGTGCAGAAGACGCTACCCTCCTCGTCCCCGGGAGCGCACTCAGAAAACTCGGAGCTGTTACAACCGGGGTAGCGTGAGACCAGCGACCAGCGAGTCCAAAAGTCCTCTCCGCGGGGTACACCGTGTCGGGGGCCCCACGCTGGATGCCAGAAACGCTGTCGCGGTGCATTATGAGTGGTCTCCACGCTCGCCGCGCTAGCTCAGGCACCGCGTTGTGGAAAGGTACGGACAGCTGGCAGCGCCAGCTAACCCCATCCTGTGGGGTCTTGGCTCCCACGACCTCAGCAGTAGGCACAGGTGGTGCAAGGCGAAGAAGGCAGAGATGGAAAGATGGATTCTGCTGAGAGGGTCACAAGAGTTTATTGGAGCCCCAGTGTGGGACCTCCTCACCTCCAGGAAACTGCCCAGGGCAGAGCCCCCCAGACTGCTTGCCAGCACCTTTTATTTGGGAGTGGAACAAGGGGAAGAGGCAGGGGTGAGCAAATCAGGGATCACCAGGGAGGGTCACACTGGTGAATGATATTTTCATAACCAAACATAAATGATGGGGAGGGACCTCCTCTGGAACTGACCTATCACTCAACACCCTTGGAAGAACTTTCTAGCTCCAGGGGAAGGCCCCAGGATGACAGGAAGACCCAGAGGAGGGGGGTGTGGGGGATTGACATACAACTGTTGGAGGGGAGAAAAACAGGGAAAGACCATTAGGGGAACAAACAGGGGTACAGAGAATGAACCATAAATTAACAGCACATACAATAAAACCAAAATCAAATCCCACACAACTACACTCCTACCTTCCAACAGATAAACACACACTCCCATCTTAGTGTTCTGCAAATTTACTCATCAAAGATTCAATGAACACATCCATATCATCAGTAAAATCCTGAACAGAGCTGGCCCCAGCACAGACCCCTGAGGAACACCACTGGTGACTGGCTGCCAGCTGCATGCAGCACCGTTCCCCACCACTCTCTGGGCCCGGCCATGCAGACAGTTCTTAACCCAGCAAAGAGTGCTCCTGTCCAAGCCGTGGGCTTTTTCCAGGAGTGTGCTGTGGGAGTGTCAACAACATCCACAGCATTCCCACATCCACCAGGTGGGTCACCTGGTCATAAAAGGAGAGCAGGCTGGTCAAACACGACCTACCCCTCCTAAACCCATGCTGGCTGGGTCTGATACCCTGGCCATCCTGTAGGTGCTGTGTGATGACACTCAATATAAACTGCTCCATGACCTTACCAGGTACTGAGGTCAGGCTAACTGGCCTCTAATTACCAGGATCCTCCTTCCCACCCTTCTTGTGAATGGTGTCACATGGCCAGCTTCCAGCACCTGGAACCTCACCAGTGAGCCAGGGCTGTTGGTAAATGATGGAGAGCAGCTTTGCAGGCTCATCTGCCAGCTCCCTCATCACCTTGGGATGGATCCCATCTGGGCCCATAGATTTTGAACATCCAAGCATCTCAGCCGTTCTCTGACTGCCTCCTCTTGGACAATGGGGGACCATTCTGTTCACTAGCACCATCAACCAACCCAAGAGAACAGTTGTCTTGAAGGCAAGTTGTCTTCCCTGAAAACTGAGGCAAAGAAGGCATTAAACTTCTGCCTTCTCCTCATCTGCAGTTACTAAGTTCCCTCCCTCGTCCAATAAAAACAAAGGTTGACCTTACCCTTCATTTTACCATGAATATATTTGTAGAAATATTTTTATTATTCTTTACAGAAGTCACCATTTTAAGTCAAACTGAGCTTTGGCCTCCCTAATTTTTTTTCTACATGCCCTAGCAACCTCCTTAAATATTTCCTGAGAGACCTGACCCTCCTTCCAAAAATGATAGATCCTCCTTTTATTTCTAAGTTCCTCCAAAACTTCCTTGCCCACTAGGCTGGATGTTTACCTAGTCAAATCGTCTTTCAGCACACAGGGACAGTCTGTTCCTCTGCCCTCAAGATCTCTGCTTTGAAGCACACCCACCTTTCCTGCACTCCTTTGTTTTTAAAGGCTGCTTCCCAAGGGACGCTGAATAAAGTCTCCTAAAGAGACCAAAGTCTGCCCTCCGTAAGTCCAGTGTAAGAGTCTTATTGGTGTTCCTCCTGATTTCACCAAATATTGAGAATTCTATCCTATCATGATCACTCTGCCCAAGCAGAGTATCTTCATTGCCAACATAAAAAATGTAAACAGGATACAATTTAAGAAACATTGAAACTCTTCCCTCAGCAATGTGAGACATTCCAGGAGCATCCAACATGCCCACCATTCACAAGGGATTTCTGTAAAAGACCAATTTTAGACAAGATGATTCTGTGAGAGATAGAAACACAGTTCAGTTGTTGAATCAGGATGCTCTGTGTGAAGTGGGGATAAAACAGCCTGAACAATTCCTGATTTGCAAAGCTGTCAGTGGTGGATGGAGAAGGGTGTCAGGCTACTTTTGGTATTGAGGAAATGCTGAAACCAGCGTGACTCATTTCATCTCCTCCTGTCCTGGCTGAAGCTCCCCTCTTTCACCCTATATCTCATTGCTTTTGTCTCCCACCAGGCCCCCGGAAGAGCCTGGCTCTGTGTTCTCCATCACCTCCTCGGTGGCACTGCCAGGCTGGCATGAGGAGCCCCTCAGCCTTCCCTGCTCTGGCTGGACAAGCCCAGCTCCCTCAGCCTCTGCTCAGAGCCAAAGGGCTCCAGCCCCACCTTGGAGCCCTTCCCTAACCCTGCTGCAGCTGCCAGACATCTTTCCTGCCCTGGGGAACCCAACCAGGCCACAGTGACCTGGATCATGCACGTCCTTGATGTCCTGGTCACACAGCCCAGCCCCTTGTCCCCGTGTCAGGCTCTGGGGTTGATTTGTGGAACATCCTTGGGGGAGGCTGCAGTGCTGGGGGCAGGGAGGACCCAGGGGGACAGGGGACCCTGCTGGGCACGAGCAGCAGGGGAGACTTCTCTGGGAGGGAAATGTGAGTGGGGGCCAGGGCAGTGACCAACACAGTGATCTCACCCAGCCCTGCTGTGATGTCACTCAGCCCTGTGATATCACACACTGCTCTGTGTTGTCACAGCCACTCTGAGACTCACAGCTGACAGCACAGCCTGCTTTGTGATGTCACAGCTGGCTCTGTAATGTCACTGGTCACCTGTGATGTCAAAGCCTGCTCTATGAAGTCACACAGCCACTCTCTGATGTCAGTCCCCTCTATTATGCCATAGCTGATCATGACCTCACATAACCCAGTCAGTCATATCAAATCTAACTCTGTGATGTCATAGCCCACACTGTGACCTCACTAAACACATTCTGAGATGTCCCACAGCCCCTTTCTTACATCAAAGCTGCTCTATGCCTCGGTCACACACAGCCACAGAGGCGCCTCTATGTCACAGCCCCCTGTGACATCACTGACACTCTGTGACCTCACAGCCCCTCTCTGGGATGTCCCCCAGTGTCACCTCTGGGGCAGGGCAGGCTGGCAGCCACCAGGAGCATTTGGGCCCCTGTGCCTGCAGCCCCCAGTGCCCAGAGGCGCTCAGCAGCTTCCGCAGGCTGCAGAACCTCCGCCATCCCCGACAGCCACAAGTGTCTGTCCTTGTCCCAGTGGACCTGGCACCACTTGGAATCCCGGCGGAGCGTGGCTGTGGAGAGACCACCGGGCTCAGCAGGGCAGGGACCCCCGGGAGCCCCCAAACCCCTCCTGTCCCATGGGTGCCTGCAGCAGCCCCAGGGCTGTGCCCGTTCCTGTGTCACCATCCCTGCAGGTGCCAGGGCTGTGTTTCCCTCCAGGATGGGGCCCTACATGGTCTCCACCCCAAACCCAGGGGTGCCGTGGGGGTCTCACCTGGATGTAGACACTCAGCAGGGAACTGTCCAAGGCCTGGGGGCTGTGGCACAGCACAGACAGCCCCAGGGCACCCTGGCCACCTCCAGCTCATCACAGCCAACAAGGCTGCCAAGGGCAGGGATGGCCGTGGTCCCCCGGGGACACCCCAGGACCCCCTGTGCCCACCCCTTTGCCCACCCCTCACCACAGTGTCCCCAAGCCCCTCAGGTCCCGGGGTGCCCAGGGGGTGGGATGGGGACCCGCCCCTCCAGGGGGGATTCTGTCACCTCCCTTCCCCCATCACCGCTGGCTCGGGGCTGCTCAGGGGGTCCCGGCACCCCCAGGGGCCCGTGGCACTGGTTTGCCACGTCCCCCAGGAGCCGGCAGGGGCCACCTCCCTGCAGAAGGAGCGCTGGGCACCCGCCCTCAGCCGGGAGTGGCCATGGAGGAGAGGCACGAAGGAACGAGCCTCCTGCAGCCTGGGGAACTCCCTCTCCTGTGCCAGGCGAGGGGCAGCAGCCCACGTCCCCCAAGCCCCTGGGGGCTGCCCAAACCCCCAACAGCACCTGGTTGTCCACCTTGGGAGGGTGACAAGCCAGTTCTCCACGGGGCCGCCCTCCTGGCTCACCTCCTGCTCGGTGCTGATACGGCAATGTTGGGGATGTCACACAAGTGCTGGAGCTTCTGTGGGGACGTCCCTGGAGTGACACCACTGCCACCCTCATCCCCATGCTGTGGGACCCCTGCCACAACCACTGGCAGCACATCAGACCCACCAGGGATGGGAGGCAGGGGTGGGTGGCAGACTGTCCTCAGGGATGTTGGGCTGACCCCAGGGATGTCAGAATATCCCCATGGGTGTCAGGTTCTCCTGTCAGATGCCAGACTGTCTCTATATGTCAGAATGTCCATGTGGCTGTCAGGTGGTCCTGTGGCTGCTGGGCCTTCCCAGCAAGGCCAGGCTGTCCCTATGGGTGCCACGCTGTCCCCTTGGGTGCCAGGCTTGTATAACCAAGGGCCAGTGTGGCACTGCAGGGCCTCCTGGAGCCAAGGGTCATTTTAAAACTGCAGAGCCAAGTAGGCCATTGGGACACTCTGAGGCCGGATTGAACTGATGAGAATATTGTGACACAGTGAGACCTTATGGAAACAAGGATCCATTGTGACACTTTGGGTCTCATGGAACCAGGAGTCCAAATGTGACACTGCAGAGCCAAGGAGATCATTATGACACTGTCAGGGTCTCATGGAAGCAAGGGGCCACTCTGACGCTGCTAGCAAAAAAAAAAGAAAAAAAAAAGAAACTGCTTAACACCAAGGGAGCAGGAAGAAGCAGCATTCTTACAGCCAGATGCACAGGGGGAATTGCTCCTCCCAAAGGGTGCATGCTGAGTTCAGGAAAGTTCCTGCTTACAGACTGTATTTTAAAACATATCAGTGATTGTAACAGAATAAGCATAATAGATAATAATTTCCCTGAAATCATTAACTAATTTTCTCTCCCCTTCACAGAGGTGTTCTTCATCCAGGGGGCCTCTTTGGTGGTCCCTGGTGGTTGGTGATGCCACAGTCACACCTGACAGCCTGGTGGACTGTTAGAAGTTGGCACAACTGGAGCTGGTCACTTCCAATTCTCCTTCTTACACAATGGGCATTGTGCAGTTCCATGGGCCAGAGGGTTTTGAAAACAAGCATTGTGTGTGCTCAGCAGGTGGAGATGGTTTTACATTTGTCAACATCCCCCTCTGTCAGGCATGTGAAGCTTCTCTTTCCTCCAAGCCTTTCTAGGCCTCACATGGTGTCTGCTGGAATTCAATCTCCCTCCCCATCCCAGCAGCCCTGCCTTTCCCTCCTCCAGCCTTGGTCTCCAGCACAGCCATGGAGGCTCTTTGGGCTCTGGACTTTTCCTGCAGCCACCAAGGGCAGCTGAGCTCTGCCCTTCCCACAGTCAGCCCTGCCCAGCCCAGGCAATGCCCAGCAATTCCCTGTGTGTGCCTGGCCTTGCTGTCAGCCCCGGCAGCGGCTGCGTGGCCCCTTTGTGCCGCGCTGGCCCAGCCATGGTGCCACAGCCCCTGTGCAGGCGCAGGGCAGGACAGGAGCATTGCGGGTGGGAACGGCCCCTGTGCCGTGGTGCCCACAGCAGCCTTGGGGCTCTGTGCCCCATGGCCTCCCTGCTGGGCAGCCTCTGCCAGCTCCTGCACAGCCCGTGGCACCTGTGGGGCTGCACAGACAGCCCTGCCCCGGGCTCTGCCGGGCTCTGGGCCAGCAGAGAGGCCGGGCAGGGCTGGCCATGGCCGGGAACAGGCCCTGAGCCCCGCAGGAGGATGGAGCTGGGCCACAGCCAAACTGCCCCGCAAACCTGGGCTGAGCAGCCAGGGCTGGCAATGGCTGGGGACAGAGGCTGGCACTGACAAATGTCCTGGGCCCCCTCCCTGCTCTGTCCATGCCACCAAGGGCACAGAGCAGCCTCCTCTCTGGGGCACTTGCCTGTTTTCAATGCCTTCCACAGGCGCTGGCCCTGCCCCACAAGGCCTGGGCTGAGTCCTGCCCCTGCACGCTCACACAGGCTGAGATGGACACTGATGGTTTCTGTGCAGGCTCTCTCAGCCCAGCCCAGCTCCCTCCAAGCTCTGCCAGCTGCCCTGAGCTCTCGGCAGCACCAAGGGCCTCTCCCCAGCACAGCCCAGCCGGCTCTGGCCCCACAGCTCTGCTCAGGGCAGGCTGCTCTGGGCAGGGGCCCCACGGCCTCAGCCCCTCGCAAGGGCACAGCAGCAGCTGCAGCTCAGAGAGGGCTCAGCCCCAGCCATGGGGGAAGGTGCCTGGCCAAGGGAAAAGGAGGCTCCCTGTGTGCCCTGCTCTCCTCTCCAGGACATCCTGAGAGCTCTGCAGCCCCTGCTGCCATCCCATCTGCCCAGGCCAGCACAACAGCCCCGGCCTTGTGGCCCTCAGGAGCTGTTCCTGCTCCAGGCCCAGGGCCCATCCCAAAGCTGGGGCAGCCAGAAAGCTGTGCCCATTTCTGGTCATTCCTGCTCAAATGAGTGGATCCTCAGCCCTTGAAGTTGCTCATGAATTTTACTTCCAGAGGCCTCTCTTTTGAGTTCTTCAGTTGAGAAATCTGTTGACAAAAACTCATTAACATTTGTTCAAAACACCCAAATGACAAGCCCCTGGGAATAACTGAGGTTTCAATCTTCTGTGGTTAATTAGACCATTTCAGAAGTGTATTCAAAGTGAATATCTATATTAAAAACAATGAAGAAATAGTTGTTTTGTCCTGTTTAGGTTTCTTTTCCTGTTTACAGATTGATATCAGCAATCTCCAGTTGATATTGATCCCCAGCACCTCCTAGTGCAGTCCAATAGATCTGAAAATCAAGACCCTTCATGGCTGACAATCAATCACACTTTGTCCCTACCCCCACCCCACCATTTCCCTCATCCAGTCCCTGGGACTCAGAGCAGCTGAGGAAAGTTTCTCTTCATTGCCAACAAATAAAAGTTGAACATGATGCTATTTCATACCATCACAATTCTTCCCTCAGCTTTCTGTGCAATGTCCCAGCTGCATCCTCCATCCTCCATCCTCCATCCACCACCACAAGGGATTTCTCTGCAAAACCAGTTTTCAACAAAGATGATAGATAGATATGAACAATCAAGGTGTTGTATCAGGATGCTCTGCCTGGACTGGAGGTCAAAACAGCTCCAACAGTGCCCTATGTGCAAAGCTGCCAGTCATGGATGAAGAAGGGGTCAGGCTGCTTTTGGTGTTGAGAAATGCTGAAACCAGCCTGATTCATTTTATCTCTTCCTCTCCTGGCTGAAGCTCCTCTCTTGCCTCTTCCATCCATTGTCTTTTGTCTCCCACCAGGCCCCCAGTGAAGAGCCTGGCTCTGTGTCTCCATCACCTCCTCGGTGGCACTGCCAGGCTGGCATGAGGAGCCCCTCAGCCTTCCCTGCTCTGGGCTGGACAAGCCCAGCTCCCTCAGCCTCTGCTCACAGCCAAAGGGCTCCAGCCCCACCTTGGGGCCCTTCCCTAACCCTGCTGCAGCTGCCAGACATCTTTCCTGCCCTGGGGAACCCAACCAGGCCACAGTGACCTGGATCATGCACGTCCTTGATGTCCTGGTCACACAGCCCAGCCCCTTGTCCCTGTGTCAGGCTCTGGGTTGATGTGTGGAAGATCCACTTCTCCATCCACTACTGAAGGTCTGCCATGCTATAATGGCCCCTTGGTTCCAGTGGGTCCCAAAGTGTCAGAAGAGTCTCCATTGTTCCATGAGGCCCCACAATGTCACTGTGGTCCCCTTGGTTCCACAGGGCTCCACAGTGTAACAATGATTCTTGGTTCCATGAGGTTCCTCAGTCACAATGGGCTCCTTGGATCCTCAGTGTCACAATGGCCCCTTGGTTCCATGTGGCCACACTGTGTCACAGTGGCTCATGGTTCCATGGGCCACACACATTAATAATGCACCCTTGGTTCCATGAGGTTCTGTACTATACCATGGTCACCTTGGTTCTGTGAGGCTCCGCAGTGTCACAATGGACCCATGGTTCCACGAGGCCTTGCTGTGTCAGAAATGGCTCCTTGGTTCCAAGAGGTTTCTCATTGTCACAGTGGTCTCCTTGGAACTGCAGTATCACAGGGAACCATTGCTTCAATGTGGCCCCAAAGTGCCAAAATGGATTTTAGTCCCATGAGTTCTGCTGTGTCCAAATGGACCCTTTGTTCCATGAGTTTGCACAGTGTCACAGGAGACTCCTTGGTTCTGTGAGGCCCCGCCATCACCATCAAATATCCAAATATCAGAATAAGACTCAACACTAATTTGCTATTTAGGAGGTATCCTTGATTTGGCCTCAGATCTAGTGAAGGGTAACTCCTAACCTTACATGAACATGTAATTCTACCAGTGTTGCTTACATACAGTCACTCAATGTGTATTTATAGTTACACATTTCCATAAAAGCCACTTGAACTTCCCAGATTCACTCCTTGTTTTTTCTATCACTACACTCTCAGCCAGATGTCTTCTTTTTGTCTTCCAACCATCCTCACATGAAAAGCAGCCCCTTTATGTGACTGGTTTCTCAGCTAAAACTTCACAGGCAGGGTAGAAATGGAATTACCCTTTTGGTATCAAGCCCAAAGCTTTGCAGAGGCAGGCAGGACACAGAGCTGTCAGCAAAGGAAGGGGCCAGCGAGGTGGGGCAGCCGGGGGATGACGACAGCCTGCAGGGACAGAGGCGCAGGGCATGGACACCGTAGGACAGCCTGGGCTGGAGAGGGCACAGGGATGGGCAGCAGCTGAAAGGCCCTGACACAGCCAACTCCTGCAGCACTTGGGCCATGGCTGCTGGCCCTGGGCCTGAGCCATGAGCAGGAGACAAGTGACCCTGGCAGGCCTGGGGCCTCATTGCCTCCTTGTCCCTGCTCAGCAGCCTGGCAGGGGCCGCCCCATGGTGCTGCCCTTGGCATTGCACATCCCCACATCCCAGTGTCCTGGGAAGAGCCCTGAGCACTGAGGGAGGGACAGGATCTGCCTTGGCAGGGGCTGGGGCTCAGGCCTTGGCCCTTTGCATTCCTGAAACACATCCAGGTTTGCTGAGCATCAGAGACACCTTTGCCTTGTTTGTCCCCACCTGTCATCACTGCCTGCAGTGTTCTGCTCTAACTGGAACTTGGGGAAACTTTCCTCAGTTGGGTTGCTCTCTGGGACCCATTAAAACTTGAAGAAACTTCAATGTTTCAATTTAACTTTGAGTTCTTGAGAAGTTTTTTGAACATACTCTCAGGGACAAAGTTGAATGTAAACAACACTAAATCCATGAGTGGCTCATTAAAGGTCTTGTGCTGTGTCTGTGCTGCTGAGCTGGGCCGGCTCCTGGCAACCAAGAAAAGTTTCAAAAATACATTTCTCCTGAGGAGAAATCCTCCTGCAGATGGGTCAATTGTTATTTGAAATGTAGACTCAGAGTGAAAGTTTACAGTGGCAGAACTACCTTTTCTGTTCCTTTCTCAGTAATTGTTTAACTCTCTCTACTTTCTTTGTTTTGGTTTAGTTTTGTTCTTAACAGTATAGAACATCATTCTCTTACATGGACTCCACATCCCAGAGCTCTGACGCCGCTTCTTGCTACACTGTGCTGCCGTGAACACTGGCACGTGCTGCCCCAGGATCCCACAAACTGTGGCCATACCTTGGGGTCAGTGTCTCATAAGTCATCCGGTCTCTTGGGCTCTCAGGTCTGCCTACATTGCTGTTAGGCTCTCAGGTCCACCTGGCTGCAACTCGCCCAGATTTTTAGGCCCTCAGGTCTGCCTATTTTAGGCCTCTCAGGCACTCAGGTTCACCTGCCTCATGTCTTCAGGCTCTTGATCTGCCTGGCTCAGTTTAGCTGAGCTCCACCATCTCACTGCCCTTAGGTCTGTAGTCATTTGTCAGTATCATGTCAGGGTCTGCAATTTATTTTTGTCCAGTCCTCATAGGGGGCACGAGTTGGTGATGGAGCCATGACTGACACAGGTGTCAGTCCCTTATTATCTAAAAACTCTAATACCTTTCTCTCTGTAGCCTACCCATAGGCATCTTCACGTAGCCTTCTGACTCCTCCTCTCTTCCTCTTGCAGGATGAGATAACTCTCACCTGTCCCTTGCATCACTGCCTAACCCTCTCTGTCCCCCACAAGACTACTTGACCCTTCCTTCTTCCCAGCACAGCCTTCAGACTCCAACTGACTCTTGCCCACCTCACCCAATGTGTTATAACACTCACTCTCATTGGACATAGCTGGGATCTATTAAGGGCAAGGCTGTTCCCACTCTTGGGAATTAGTACAGCTGCAATTTATCAGGGGTGAGATTGCCTTCAGCACTATCTCTATTCTCTTTACAATCTGTCCTCCCACACCAAGGAGAATCTGTGTACAGTACAGAACCTCATGGAACCAAGGGGCCATTGTGGCACAGCAAGGCCTTGTGGAACCAAAGGGACCATGGTGACACTACGGAACCTCATGGAACTACGGGTCCATGGTGACACAGCAGGGCTGCAGAACCAAGGAGTCCATTGTGACACTGCAGAACCTCATGGGATCACGGTGTCCATGTTACACCACTGAACCTCATGGAACAAAGGGTCCCTTGTGACACTGTGGAACCAACGAGACTGTTGCTGGCAGTACAAAAGCTCATGGAAACAAAAGTATGACCATTGTGACATTGTGGAGCCCCATGGAACCATGGAGACCATTAGGACACTTCAGGACCCACTGGAACCAAGGGGCCATTGTGACCCTGCAGGGCCTAGTATAACCAAGGGTCATTGTAGCACAGGAGGGCCTCATGGAATCAAGGGGATCATAGTGACACTGTGGGGCTCCATGAGACCACAAGGACATTCTGACTCTGGAGCCAAGGATACCATTGTTACAAAACGGGGCATCATGGAACCAAGGAGGCCATTGTGATCTGGCGGGGGAACCCGCTGAGACTATTGTGACATTTCAAGGCCTTGTGACACCAAAGAGCCATTGTGGAACTGCAGGGCCTCAAGGAACCCACGAGACCATTGTGACATTGCACGGCCTCATGGCAGCAAGGGGCCATTGTGACACTCTGGGGCCTTGTAGAACCAAGGAGACCATTGTGACACTGTGTGACACCATGGAACCAAGGAGACCATTGTGACACTACAGGGCTCCATGGAACTAAGAATTCATGTAACAGTGAGAGCCCCAATGGAATCAAGTCGCCATTCCATACTTCAGGGCCTCATGGAACCAAGGTGCCCCTGTGACACTGCTGGGCCTCATGGAAGCAATGAGACCATTCTAGCACTCTGAGTCCCCAGTGAAACCAAGGGACCATTGTGACACCACAGGGCCTCAGAGAACCAAGGCAACCACTGTGACACTGCAAAGCCTCTTGGAAGCAAGGGGCCATTGTGCCACTGCGCAGGCAAGGAGAGCAGTCTGATATCATTGGGGCTCATGTAAACAAAGATCTCTTGCTATACCACAGGGCCTCATGGAACCAAGGGGGAATTGTGATGCTGCATGTCCCTAGGATCCAAGAACATGGAACAGGTCTGGTTGGCTTGGCCTCTGGGGTCCAATGTTGCTAATGAATGTGAGTAAATACTCACAGATTTGACTCCACAAGACGAAGGCTGAAGAAGAAAAGACTTTATTGTTTACAAAGGCCTCACTTTTATAGGTTTTGAAGAATGACCAGGGACTGGAGAACAAGGCTACCACCTCTCCATCCCACTGGCCAGGCTACAAGTCCATCAGTTGGCTATCATCAGAAAGGAATGTGAAAAAACAAGATGTTTACATCAGAAAGTTGTGGGAAAATTCAGTCAGAGCTGTAAACATCTCACAAAAGCTCACATAATATGGCAACAGTCCAACTGACCTTGACATGTTGACAACTGCTTCTCATCTGTCCCTGAAACCCTGGAGTTCCATGCTTTCCTTCCTGTGGGAAAGAACTGTCCTTCTCCAGGTGCCCATGGACAAAACTGTGATTCTGCCACCAAATCTGATGATATACAAGGATTGTTCACATATGAAACCTGCCAGGACAGACACCTCTGCCTGGTCTTGCCCTCTTGGGAGCTGCTTCTCATCTGTTTTCAAGTCATTGTGGGGCCATGCTTCTCTTCCCATGGGAAAAAAAAACCAAAAAACCAAAAAAACAAAAAAACCAACATCTTTCAAGTCCAGGTGTCCACTGCCAAAATTGGGAATCTGTCTCCAGAATTCCTTATATCCAAATACAGCTCCGAGTCAAAAGCTCCCAGGATTATCTATGTTCCCTTGGTTTCTGAGGGTGACCTCTCATCTGCCTTTGAACCACTGTAGGTCTGTACTTTCCTTCCTGTGGAAAAGAACTGTCCTTCTTTTCCAGACGCCCATGGACAAAACTAGGATTTGGCCTCCCAAACTCCATCCATCCAAGGATGATCTCAGACAAAAGCTGTCAAGACAAACAGATCAGACTGGATTTGCCTTCCTTGAAGCTGCATCTAATCAGCCTTTGAAACACTGGGGCTCTGCCCTTTCCTTCCTGTGGCAAAGAACTGTCATTCTGGTCTAGGAACCCACAGCTAAAATGGAATTTCACCTCCAAAACTCCACAAATATGCAAGAGGCATTTTCAGACAAAAGCTGCAAAGACAGACAGATCTGTCTCACCTTGGCCTCGGGTGAGTGCCTCTCATCTGCCTTCAAAACATCAGAGTTCGGAGATTTTCTTCCTATAGAAAAGAACCGTCCTTCTTGTGTGGGTACCTATGGCCTCAAGCACATGACCACTGAATCTGGACAAAGGAGCTCTGTGCTAAGTGGAGTGGAGACTGAGGACAAGGGACGAGAGCCCTGGGAGGGATTGAAGGGTGGTTTCAGAGATGGTGAATGCCTTTGAAATAGTAGAGACGAGCCAGAGAAGGAAAAAACTTAATGCAAAAGGCAGCTGAGGCGGACCAGACTGGAACCAAAGAGGAAAGAATTTCCCTTCTCCCACGGAAGTGCTGTGGTGTAACACATCCCTCAGAAGGAGTCAGGAGCAGCCCAAGTCTTTTTATACCCAGGCAGAGGGAGGCAGGACGCAGAGCTGTCAGCAAAGGAAGGGGCCAGCGAGGTGGGGCAGCCGGGGGATGACGACAGCCTGCAGGGACAGAGGCGCAGGGCATGGACACCGTAGGACAGCCTGGGCTGGAGAGGGCACAGGGATGGGCAGCAGCTGAAAGGCCCTGACACAGCCAACTCCTGCAGCACTTGGGCCATGGCTGCTGGCCCTGGGCCTGAGCCATGAGCAGGAGACAAGGACCCTGGCAGGCCTGGGGCCTCATTGCCTCCTTGTCCCTGCTCAGCAGCCTGGCAGGGGCCGCCCCATGGTGCTGCCCTTGGCATTGCACATCCCCACATCCCAGTGTCCCGGAAGAGCCCTGAGCACTGAGGGAGGGACAGGATCTGCCTGGCAGGGGCTGGGGCTCAGGCCTTGGCCCTTTGCATTCCTGAAACACATGCAGGTTTGCTGAGCATCAGAGACATCTTTGCCTTGTTTGTCCCCACCTGTCATCACTGGCAGGTGATCTCTCAGTGGGATCCATTAAAACTTGAAGAAACTTCAGTGTTCCAACTTAATTTTGAGTTCTTGTAAAGTTTTCGGAAGACACTCTCAGGGACTGAGACTGATGTAAACAACACCAAAGCCCTGAGAGGGCCATTAAAGTCCTGGTGCTGTTGCTGTGCTGCTGAGCTGGGCTGGGCTCCTGGCACAGAGGCAGCTCCTGGCAACCAAGAAGAGCTTCAAAAAGACATTTCTCCTGAGGAGCAGCTCCTCTCCCAGCCCAGCAGGGCTGAGGGCACTGCCTGCATGTAGCTGAGAGCAGTGAAGCAGACAGAGGCTTAAAGAAACTGGAAGGACAATGCTGACATTCAGAGAGAAATCTTCACACCTTTTGAAAATACTGAGCTTCTTCATGGAGAAATCATCACCACTCCTGACACAGTAAGTCTCTGGCTGCAGGGATCTCCTCAAGCTGACCCAGGACAGGACTGACATGACTGTAAGGATGCCTCTGCTGCCCTTTCTGCTTTGGGGGAGGATGTGCTCCAGAGCGGGGCTGCCCTGGGCACCGTCAGAGGGACAGGGCAGGACGGCTCCTGCTGCCAGGGACGGCTGCAGGGGCTGAAGCTGGGGCTGCAGCCAGGGGTGCCAAGGGCTGTCGTGCAGAGCAGCTCCTACAGCCCTGAGGGCTCTTGGCCAGGCCAGGGCATCTGCCACCTGCCAGGGGCAGCTCTCAGCCTGCCTGGGAGCTCCCATGGATGGTGGAGGGGAGCTGTGGGTGCAAGGAGTGACTCCTGCCAGGGCAGGGGCTGCTGCTGTGGAGAGGGTGCTGTGTGGGCCAGGGCTGCTCAGAGCTCCAGCTCATGCCCAGGTCATTTCTAAGGGGATTTTTCATGAGCTCATTCAGGGCAGGCGTTTCTCGCTTGAGTCTCTTCTTTCCTGAATCTGTGCTCCCACTTTCCCCTGGCTCAGCTTGCTGGCAATGGAAACTCAGCTATGCAGGGCAGAACAGGGACTGAGGCTCTTAAACATGACACAGTTTTCCTGGGAACCTCAGCAAGTGCCTCCAGCTCCCCAGCCTCCAGATCCATGCAGCATCCCCTTTCCATGGTGCCCAGGCCTGGGGGAGCTGTTCTTTAATCCCTGCAGCCCCGAGCAGCTGCAGGGCAGAGCTGGCCCAGGGGCTGGGCTGGACTCTGGCAGCACTGGCAGGGAAGGAGCCGGGGGCCACAGGAACAGCTCGGGCTGGGACAGATCCAGCAGCAGAGGCGTGGGCAGGGAGGGAGGGAGGCAGGCTGAGGGAAGCCCTGCTGCAGGGGAGATGTGGCACCTGCCGGCCCTGCCCTGCAGGGCACACACTGCCCTGAGCAGCACAGCTCTTGTGTCCCCTCGCATCCAGCACAGCCCTCAGCCCGGGGGCTCGGGCCCTCAGTCCCCTCCTGGGCCAGCAGAGCAGCCCCAGAGATGAAGGGCTTCTCTCCTGCCATGTGCCCATTCCCTGCTGACCAGGGCCTGAGGGCCACTGTCCTGCACTGCTGCTGCCTGCCAGGGGCTGTGCAGGGCTGGGCAGGGAAAGGCTTTTCCTCAGGACCCAGCTCTCTCTCTCCTTGCCTTGCCCAGGTGCTCCTTGCATTGCTGATGGGCTCTCTGGGAATGGCAGTTCCAGCTGCAGGCTCAGGCCCAGCCCTTGGGCTCCTCCTGTGCAGGCTGAGCACAGCAATGGGTTGTCCTAGCTCCCTCTGCCCTGGGGAGCTCTGGGCAGGGCAGGCTGGGAATGAGCCACTCTCCCTCACTTTGGGAAAGGCAGGAGCCACTTTGTGTGCCAGGGATCCCTCTGCTCTCAGCACTGTCTCCTGGCTTTCCAGGGTAACACAGGAGTGGAGCTCAGAAAGGTGCAAGTCCAGGGCAGCTGGGAACAGGAGAGAGGGACAGAGCAGCTCCCCTCAGTCTGCACTAAGGCTCAGAAAATCCTCCTGCCTCACTGTACTCTCTGTTCTCCCCAGGTGCAGCAGTATCTCTTGTTCTGCCTCCTGCAATCCCCATCCCTTCTCCCTGGCAGCTCCTGTGCCTTAAGGAGGAGATTCTTTGTCAAGTTCAAACACCAGGACAGGCCCTGCCCTCACTGTTCCCCTGCACTGACTGGGGGTCAGGGCTGACTCCCAGGTGTCCTGCTTTTTGAGGTCTGGCTCTTCACTAAACATTGGCCAGCAGCAATCTCCAGGAACCAAGATGAAGGAAGTTCTGCTAGACATAGAAAAAAGGGTGGTATTTATTGGCAGGGAAATGGTCTGTGAGACCATAGAAATCTCCCTAAAATTCACTATCTTTCCTCCTACAGGTTGAAACAGCCAGGGACAGCAAATGTTCAGCAACAGCTCCATCAGCCACTTCCTCCTGCTGCCATTGGCACACACACGGCAGCTGCAGCTCCTGCACTTCTGCCTCTTCCTGGGCATCTCCCTGGCTGCCCTCCTGGCCAACGGCCTCATCATCAGCGCCGTAGCCTGCGGCCACCTCCTGCACACGCCCATGTTCTTCTTCCTGCTCAACCTGGCCCTCACCGACCTGGGCTCCATCCTCACCACTGTCCCCAAAGCATGTACAATTCCCTCTGGGACACCAGGAACATCTCCTATGAAGGATGTGCTGCACAGCTATTTATGCTGTCTTCTTCCTTGCATCAGAGCTTGCCCTCCTGACCATCATGTGCTATGACCGCTACGTGTCCATCTGCAAACCCCTGCACTACGGGACCCTCCTGGGCAGCAGAGCTTGTGCCCCATGGCAGCAGCTGCCTGGGCCAGTGCTTTTCTGAATGCTCTCATGCACCAGCCAATACATTTTCCCTGCCCCTGTGACAGGGAAATGCCCTGGGCCAGTTCTTCTGTGAAATCCCACACATCCTCAAACTCTCCTGCTCACACTCCAAACTCAAGGAACTTGGGCTCATCGTCCTAAGTGCTTCTCTATATTTCAGCTGTTTTGTGTTCATTGTTTTCTCCTATGTGCAGATCTTCAGGGCTGTGCTGAGGATCCCCTCTGAGCAGGGACGGCACAAAGCCTTTTCCACCTGCCTCCCTCACCTGGCTGTGCTCTCTCTGTTTGTCAGCACTGGCACAGTTTCCTACCTGAAGCCCCCTTCCATCTCCTCCCCATCCCTGGATCTGGCCCTGTCAGTTCTGTACTCAGTGGTGCCTCCAGCCCTGAAACCCCTCATCTACAGCCTGAGGAACCAGGAGCTCAAGGCTGCAGTGTGGAGACTGATCACTGGACAATTTCAGAAACATTGAACTGCTGGCCTGTTTTCTGCAAATCCTTTGTAATAAAAGTCATCTTTGACACTTCCTGTTGGTTTGGTTGTGGGAGTTTTTTCATGTGTTTTAATTTTTAAACATCATCCACAAAGAAAGACCATTTTTTGTGCCTTTTGTAATTTTGATTCTTTCCGCCTTTACTGTGGTCCCATGTCACACCCCGTTTTTTCTGAGTTTTTTAAAGCTTTCTGATTGTTCATAAGATGGAGTCAGTTTCTTTAGTTTCTGCCCAATATTAGGAGCAGTGTTTCACTTTTCTCATGCATGGGGACATAAACAACCTTTTGTTTTCATTCCCTGTCCTTTGTTTACATATTTCTAGCCTGAAAATAATGCAGTAATGTTGGTTGACAGCTAGTCTGGCCAGTGGGGTGACGAGGTAGTAACCCCAGAAACCAATCCAAAACCAGACCCACAAATGTATAACAATGAAAGAAATAAACAGGCTGCTCTCCCTGCTCTGGGTTTGGGGGAGCAACTCTGCACTGCAGACGTCTTTGTCTCCATGTTATTGCTTTGCATGCCGCTACCACCATTAGTGACCCATCTGTGTGACAGAACAGTCCTGGTGAGGTTTTTCTTCCCCTCTTCCCTGTTGTGTGCCTGCTATGCAGGACACTCTGTTGTTGGAGCTTTGGGGGATCCTCTTGGAGTGGAAACACACTCAGGTCTCTTGGGAGGGGCTTCAGCGTCTGTTCGTGTCGGGCAGAGAGCGTGGATTCTTTCCCACAGCAGATGACGTGCTCTGTTGGGAGGTGTGGTTCCT